>LIAE01010566.1:108143-127967 GCA_002287525.1 Diploscapter pachys
ACAGCTCAAGATCTCCCCGGAACTGCTCGAAAAGACCAAACTCGCTCCACGTGCCGAAGACGTGGGCGCAATTGCACACTGAATTGACTGAAACTCATTGATGTTTTCACGTTCTCCATTTTTCAGTTGCCTATTTTGTAAAACGACTTGGGATATTTTCTGTGCAATTCCAATTAATTGCGTTTAGTGTAGAATTAAATTTTCTTGTTGAACTCGTTTGTGAGATTCATTCGTTCATTCATAATTCACGATCCTCCTCCTCCTTTGTCATTCCCGAAGCAGCCTTCTTTAAATATTCAATTTGATATATATTCGTTCACAAGGACTTTATATCATATCCTACTGGTTCAAAGCTATACACTGTATTTGATTGATATATCCTCAGATATAATCACTGAAATTTATTATGATTATTATTATTATTCATAAATAAACTTTATTATTAAGTTTCCCTTTGAAAAATAAGAATCGTTTTATATGGAAAAAGAGCGCGAGACAATGTCATTGACAGCCGGAACCTGAATGGAGTTTCAATATTTACAGGGCAATTTTATGCAATCATCCGATGAATTGAATTGAGCTGACAGAAGCCGAGTTTAAGTACGAAAATGATCCAAAGGCACAATTTTTGAAGGAATAGCAATTTTGATGCGTTCGATTAGAAGAGAAATGAATGGAGGTCGTAGTTTTCGTGGAAATTGAGTCTTCAGTTTATAGAGCCAAACTGCTTCTCCATCGCCGATCATGCTCCTGTCGATTGTCGGATTCGCGCTCTCGAACATGCTAAAGTTGATCCTCATCAGAACAACTGCAGGAAATTTAAATTCCAACCTGAATTCGATGGAGTCTTCGTTCAGAGGGACTATTTCCATTCAGCCGATTGTAATCTGGACATGGCTCTGCAGTGGCTTTCGCTCGAAGTGCCTAAATTAACAATTCACTAAAATTTTAGAAAAGTTACATATCTACTTGGAAAATTCTTATGATGGAATGTTGTAATGCAAATTGAAATATATATATTATTTTTAAAATTTCTGTATAAATGAAGAAATGATCAAAAATAAAATCGTAAATTGAGGTGTTGTATAGGATAAGAAAGCGTGTTGTCATTTTTCTTTACTACAAATTCAGAAAAGAGTTATCATATTGCCATTTTGCGTTACATCATTATGCCATGCCATTTATAAGCTGAAAGCAAAGTTAAACCTTCACCTGTCTCCTGCGACTCTCCTCCTCGAATATGGCAGCCTTGTTCATCACACTCGATCTGTCCCTCTCCCTCTCTCTGTTCTCCTTCTCGCTGCCTTTGCGAGAAGCATCCTCCCTGACCTGTGGCGGCTCCATTCCGAAGTAGCATTCAGGCAGTCTCTCCTCGTGCTTATTCCCACTGCCTTTCTTCTGCTCCTTTTTCAATTTGTCCTGTACTTCATTCACCCACGAGAAGTCGATTTCACTTTGATCCCCTCTCAGTTGGGAAGTAGCTAATGAAGAGCGAGACCCGTAGGCAGAGTGGTTCCTAGAAAGTTGTTCTTCATGAAAAATTGAATTCACCATGAAATGACTAACCTAACAATCGGCTGTGCATAAGTGTCCTGTTGAATAGAGTGATTTCTGCTAACATCACCTACTGCATTCGAGTTACTGCTATTCTTCTCGATCCTCTCGACTTTCTCCGATCGTTCGACTTTGACTTCGATAGTTTTAGAAACTGGAGCTCTTTTGTGATTCGAATTGTAAGCAGGAGGTGATCTTCGAGTTGGGAGATTTGATTCTAAAAATTCAATCATTTTCTGGACTTGACCAAATTTGATACCTTTCTGACTTGACCAGGGATCCATCGTATTACCTTCTTCAGAGGAAGTCATCGGTGAACTGGATGACAAAGAGCCGCCTCTTGGGCCTCGGAAGTGATTATCAGCACTAAAATGATGAGATCTTGGTTTCTATAGATTTTTGTTTTCTGTAGAGAATTACCCAGATCCCATATTCTTTGGATTGTGAAGTCGGTTGAATGCAGCTCTGTTGAAAGGCGCCACAGCTTGTGCAGGGCCGGGGCCGGCTCGTCTCCAGTCCCCGAGCGAGTGGTCCAAATCGACATTGTTCAGTCTGAAATACATTTTGTTGCTATTTCTGCTGCGGTTGAAATGTATCTGATCGAATTATCGAATTACTGTTTGGTTGAGTTGTAAATTGTGTGAGGGAAGCAAAAGGAAAGTGATATGTTTGTTGCAGAGAGGATTCGTTCAAGTGGAAATTTCAATTGCCTTGTCTATTTTGTGGTTTCCCCATTCCCTTCTCTTCCTGTCGTTTTTCTCGTTCTGCTCACTCCTTCTTCGTTCTTTATTGTCTTACATCTGGTTTTTCTGCTTTAGAACGGATAATTGTCGTCTATGAAATCGACCTATTGCGTCACTGCAATAAGTGACTGGATAATTTCGCTGCGAGGAAGAAATTTAGCGCGAATTTTCCATTTTTCTATTTGAATTGCGTAAAATAATAATCGAAAACTGTAAAATTCCATTAGCCTTTCCTAACAAAGAATGACAATTTTTGTGAGTTCCCCCTTTTTGCATTGTTGCTATGCAAGCGTGAGAGGAGCGTCTATTTGAATCGACAATTATTTGTATTCGTGCATGTATAAATAAATCGAAAATTAGGCAGCAAGCAACAAGTAGCAGAGGTTGTAGAGTTTGTCTGTGAGGAATGGACATTCATGCTGCTGACCTGCTTCCCTCCTCTTTACTCGATTCGAACATTCGAACTGAAAACCTTACATCTCGTCTCTCTTCTCTCTTTCTCTTCTTTTCTGATTTATTCTGCTGTAGCTTCCCTTTCACTCCTCTACACATCTCCACCTAAGGATTTCATTTGTACGCAAGCGAATTTTTAGATTAACAAAAAAATCATTCGAGAAGAGGAATGAGGATTTCAATCCAAAAAAATCCATTAGGAAAATCAGATCAGACTAATTGAATGTGTTGAAATCGAAAGGAATTCAGGATTTTCTGTTGAAAGGAATTCCTCAGTTATTCGTAGTGAATGTAGGAAGGTGTTAAGATGGTCCACTTGCGGTGTTTAGATGTGGCGGGCGGTCAATCAATTGAGTCACTCTCTTCAGCCCTCTATGGTCTGCCTGCTCGCCTCTGTGCTCTGTGTACAGTCCTTCCCCTCTATTTATCGAGTCAACTCTCCTTCAGTTCTGCAGAGAAGAAGTGTTAGGCTCTTCGGCTCGTGCTGCTGCACACTCACTCAGCCCCAAGCCCTCAAGGCTCTCCTTTTTTGTAGTTGTTGCGAAGTGCCTCTCCTAGCTCATTTCCATTTCATCCTTTCACTTTTCAATATCCCCCTTTCATTCTAAGCTTCTCACAGTTTGTACGTCTATAATTACGAGACAAAACTGTAGCAGCGAAGAATCATTCTTACAAAGAAAAAGAAACTAAGAGAAGGCGCAGAGGCGCAGGACATAAAACAACCTCGGCATTACATTCACACACACACGAGAGGAGAAAAGCTATAGATACACAAGGCTATTATTAGAAGAAGACTTGGATGTTTATGTGACGGTTTGTAGTAAGAGAAACAGAATAGATAGATGAGAGGAGCTGTGTAGGGCAATTTGTATAGGTTGCAATTGCATAATTTGTACATTTGTACTCTCCAAGGCCTCATTTCCTGGGGCTGATTTGTACGATTCGAGTCTTTCTTCTTCAATTTCTCTTCTTCTTTTATTCTTCTTCTTTTGCTGCTGCGAGTCCACTCCACAGATACGGAATTTTGACAGCTTTGAGCCTAAGTCAACAATGCAAAAAATGCGAGGAGGAAGAAGGTGGATGAAAGTGATACACGTACGTCACATTGACTAGATTGAGTTGAATTGAATTAGATTGGATGGAATTTGAGCTGCTATCCCGGATCTTCGCTTCTTTGAGGGAAAACCTGTACATTGTACTGTTTATTTGGTTGTTTGCAGTTATTTAAATGAGGCGCAGGTCTTTTTCTCTTTTCTCCCATTAGAATGCATGCGTGTTTGTGGTTTTGCCGCCCGCTGCTTGGCTGCTTGAGGCTTGAATGCGAATGTTTGACCCGGTCGAGGGGTCACCCGGTAAGAAGGAAGGCAGAAGAATGGGGGAATCAAAGGGTACAGGTAAAGGAAGGAAAGGGGTTGAGAAGATGGACAAAAGGCCGAGAGAATGTCAAGGCTGAGCCTGGAAGACCCGGCAAAATGACTGCGGAATATTCATCAGATAGGCTGAAAGATCGCAAAAAATCTAGATATTATTTGATTCTTACATTTGTGATGAAAAATACACAAAAAACTACTACATTTCGACAATCGACTTGAATTATGAAGATGCGTGTCCCTCGTTGATTTCTTTATTTCTTCACTTGACTTTTGAAGAAATCGATCCTCACGTTCCAATTGAAGAAAAGAGAGAAGAAGAGGCTTAGAAGGAGATCATTTTATTGCAGAATGCAGAAATGCAGAGGCGCAGACAAAAAGTATAAGGGAAAGATAAACCACGACCAGTTCACTAATAACATACATTCCTTAGAGTTCACAAGGCAACTCTGCCATTTTATAGGAAGTTGATTGAATCACAATCATATCAACCATATTAGCTGATCATATCTAATTCATATATCGTTCCTCTGTTCAACTGTGTAACAACACATCCGCCTTTGACTTTCCCCATTTCCCTTCTATGGCAATCAATCTTCTCGTTTGATGACTGCCGAATCAGTTAAACCATTGGAAGCGATGTTTTGAGAAAACTTGTGTAGATCTATTGAATGAATGTATGAATGTGAATGAAACTGTACTGATTGACATACGAAGGCCGTTTGAATGGAGAAGAACTTAGCAGTACGAGGCACAAGAATAATGGCCCTATTGGCCTTTTTCCAATCCCATATAACAGTAATGTAGAAATGCACATCTGCCCATTTTCGAATTTTCGAGGACTTTTCTCAGCGAAAAAGTTACCGGGCAGTATTAGGAGATTAAACGTCCGGTAAAATGGTGGTATTTTACCGGACGGTAATGATTAATAATGGAAGATACTGGCCAATTTTCACGGCATTATCTGCCAATACCACTCGATAACTTTCGCTGAGTCAGAGTTATTTCATTATTGTGAATTTCTTTGTTAATAATTTCTGTGCGACTTCTTAGAATCTGACAGGTTGCAGTGGGAGACGCGCAGAAAGTTGCAACAATTCCTTATGATCTAGATGCAAATCTTGGCAACGCGCAGACTGACTCTGGCTGGCTATTTATGCGGATTTGGAATGGAAAGTGTGGCCTTCGAATGGAGAACTGAGAATGGGGCAGATGAAAAAGCAGCAAAAGGAGAGATACGGTGAATTTGAGCAGGCAGACATATTGTTGGATGGGGGACACGAATGCGCATATCTATTCATTTCATTTGTTAAGGAATGAATAAGGAGAAGAGCAATCGAAATATGAAGGAGGGGATGGTCGAGAGTGCAAAGGCCTCTATTTGAAAAGGAAAATGCAAATGGGAATGAGAATGCGAATGAGAACAGGATCTTGTAAAAAGTCAGCATATTTCATTTTAGCAAATGTCATAAACGAGAATGTTCAACTGACCTGTGAACATCATCGAAACTCATCGCTCTTGAGGAATAGAGTGGAGGGGGAGGAGGGAAATGGGCCATCGAGTGGGCCATCGGAGGGGCCAGCAGAACGCGGCCATTCGGCGGTGGTAAGCGACCTAAATTTAACACTTACAAAAATTCAACTTGAAAATAACTGCCACCTCCCAACTTCTTCCACAATTTAGCCTGCTTCTTCTCCATCTTCTCCAACTTCTTGAGTGTCTTTGCATCATGAGCAATGATGATGGGAGGTGGGGCCACCACAGGCGGGCCGGCTAATCGCTCGAAGTCCATCTGATTCAGCGACATTCGCGAGCCTCGCATTCGGGCAGAGTTGGAGTCGGTTGGACTCGAAATGAAACCGGAATCACCGTTTAGTGAAATCATCGATCTGAAATGAGTCACTCTTCGTGGGCAATTTGATGAATACCAACCTTCTTAGATGTTGTGGAGGAATGTAGGGCTCTGCATAGGCTCCCCCTGCTCCGAGACATCGTTTGCCATTGGGGAAAGGGGCAGGAAATGCCCTGTTGGGAATAGATCCGTGATGGCCTGGAGGCGGCTGCACAGCCCAGGGAGGCACCGAGAGGTTGGGATGGTGCGATGAGCGATTGCCCATCCCAGGGCTGACGAGAAAGGGTTATCGAAGTTGTGCAATCGAGCAGTCAGTCAGCCAGTCAGTCAGTCAGTGGAGTCGATGAACGGAAAGACGCAAAGACGCTCGCTCACGCGGACATAGAAACGGATGGCGATGGGGAGGAGGGGAAGGGAAGGAGGGAAGAAAGGAGGAAAGAGGGAGGCTGTATGACTGTCTGTCTGACTGTCTCTGCAGTCAGCAGAGACTGAATGACACGCCCATCTTCTAAGTTGTGAGGGAAAAGACAAGACAGAAGACAGGCGAAGGGAATGAATGAATGCCATCCGTTGCATAAACATCATCGAACTTAATTGCTGCATGGGATCATGTTTGATAAGGACTGATTGGAACTGTCTTTCTGTCTTTTATCATCGTTTTTCTGTTCGATTTGATTTGACTGGATTTGCGAGATAATCTCCTCTAATCCGATGTCCACTCTGCCTGAGGCTAGTTGGAAATTGCCCTGCTGGCCAGAGATAATCAGTGCATAGAGGAGACAGGCAGGATGGTGGCAAGGCCAAAGGCAAGGGGGAAAGTGATGGAAGGCTGCGAAAGGGCAGGTCCAAATTTGGCAGACTGACTGGATTTGAGACTGCCATCCCAAATGGAAAACATCGCTTATGGCAGCGAAAAAGGGAAGATAAAGAAAATGATCGAGAGATAGGTCGATTGAATCGCATTTTTGCAATCTCTCAATGAAAGGGTGCCGATGACAGATCGCAGCAGAGATAATCCTTCCTCGAGATGAATATTGGAAGTCGAAATTTGCAGAATTGGAATAAACGAGGAAAAAATGAATTATTCCATTTCGATGGAAGAACTGCGTCATTCCTTTCTCGACGGGTCTATGGTTCGTCAACCATGCTTCTGCCACTCCAACTATTCACAATCCAGGTTGATCTTCACCAGAAAGGCTACAGACAACTGTTCCCCTTCAGACGATATGCCCAATAGTTCTATCAGTCGGCCTCGTATATCTGCTCGCACTCAATTGCTTGGTAAGAAGGCCACAACAAAGCAGTGAATGCATGATCTTCAGGCTCAGAAACGAGGCGAAAACTCGCCGCAGAGCAGCAACGACGCAACCACCGAGACAAGATCGATCAATAAATCTCGGTCGATGAGACAGCAGCGCAGAGTTTTGAAGACGGTCACAGGCACAGGCGGGCTGAGTGGGCAGAAGAAATCACGCGAACAGGCCTCCAAGATGTCACTGTCCAGGCTTCTAACAGACAATGAGAAGGAGGCGGAAGAGAAGAAGAAGACGGGCAAAACTAAGGAAATACCCACAAAGGGTAGCAGAAGCAAGGCACCTGGTAAGTTCGCTATCCAGGATTTGGAATTCTACAAAAGTAGGGGTTGACATGAATGGAGAAGACTGAATGATTCCTTTGCAGCTGCAGTTTCGACTCTAAAGAAAGAGAAGACGCCTGTGGGATCTCAAACGCAGGGCGCGAAAAAGAGCCTGAAAAAGGGGCCTGGCCATTCGGACGAACAGACAGAGACGCTTGCGCCTATCAATGAATACCAGGACGATGGAGAGTAAGAATTAGCGTTTTTAGACTTTAACTTCGAAAATTGACTTTACTCACATTTATATTGCGCTCGCCGTTAGTATTCGACGCTGAAATGAACGTGCTCCAACCCTAAAACTCCTTCTCCAATCAAAACTAAGTGTGATGAGTGTTATCCCATTTTCATGCTCATAAAACGAAGAAAAGAAAAAGAGAGCATTCTCATTTTCGATTGGAGAAGGCGTTTTAGGGTTGGAGCTCGTTCATTTCAGCGACGAATACGATATTGTGTGTATTGAAGTTTTAAGAGAAGATACTTCTATCTGCAAATTTCCGCAATATGTGAACTATAGGAGTTCTCCCTTGCAGATATGAGGAAATGGGACCGAATGTACAGCGCTCCGAGTCGAAGAACGCCAAAGGAAAGACAGTTGAAAAGAATTAGCCCCACTCGTTTTGGCTAAGTGTGAAAAGCGAAGTTAGGCCGCTATCTGTGCGACGTGCGCTGCAACATTCGTGAAAATCAATCGTATTGACGAGATCTGATAACGGAAATAAATAGTTCACACATTGTAAATCTCTTTTCAGTGTCCGTATCCAGAAAGTTATTCCAGTGGAATATTTAGGAAGCTATTCCAAAAGAATAACTTATTCCAGTGAAATAAAGTTTTCTGGATACGAGCACAGAAGGTAGTTCTGAAACTCGGAAAACCTCGTAATTTCAACTTGAAGCTACAGTATGTAGAAATTATGGAGCGTTTACCTACTCTTCTAGCCTTACATACTATTTTATTAAATTGCGAAGTTGCAAGATTTTAAAATGTTCACTCAGAAATCTTTGAAGATGGTCGACTTTGGTTGGATTTTGTAATAAGTCCAGCGAATATAACTCGACATTTCACTTTGACGAAAATAGGTGACGCCCACAGCGATACTCATAAGGGAAAGTGATAAGATTTTCATTCTCGACCCGTAACACTTTCTCTTTCCAAAGTCTCATTTCACTGCTTTTCATATTTCATAGCCGGCTTCTCTAAAATAGCAATGGTTGCTAAACTCATCCTACTGTCATTGATTGCTTTGACTGATGAATGTTTGAGGACCGTTCCTGGTACAACCACAACTGCTCCAGTTACGGTAAGTTAATTTCGACTTTTTAGAATAATTACTGTAAGTTACTGTAGACCACAACAACTTCTACAACAACGACCACGACAACTACTTGTGTTCCATGCAATATTGACTCTATTGCTGTTGGAAATTATGGGCCCTGCTCCATTCCTATTACTCCAATCATTCAGTAAGTTTGTAGAGTGTCTTCATTTACTAGAATGATTCAGAGATGTGCCTTCTGGAGGCGCATGTCCAAACGCAGAGATTATCTGTGAAAGTAATTGTGAGCGATGCGTCGCTATGGACGTAAGAAAATACTTATTTTTGAAAGACTACAGTAGCCTTTGATTAGTTTAACAATGGAGCCTATACTCCTGTGGGAACTGCAACTCAGACTTCATTCTCTCAAATTGTTCGATGTGTAAATGGACACTATGAAGTTGGACAGGGAATGTGAGTTGAACTACTTGGACTTGTAATCGAGTCTTATTGAATCGGATTTCTGCAGAGTTGTGACGAGTGTCAGATGCGCTCAGGTGGTATGCGGATGTCCTGGCTGCACGACTTGTGGAAAGAAATAGGCAAAATGGACTCATTGAATTTCTAGACTTGTACTGCTTATATTTCATTGATCTCACAAAATTCATTCCATTTTTCGTGTCTAAAATTTAGATGATTTATTTTAACACAATACTTTTGTCATTGACAATAAGAGAAACTATTGAATTAATGATGATACCCCTGATTAGACCATTTCCACGAGATTGATAATAATTTATGTGCTGATGACCAGAAACTAGAACTAATGCTTCACAGAAGAGATTTGTAAGACTACTTGCTTTGTATATCTGCTGCTCTGTTGTTTAGAGTTTGTGAACGAGTCCAGTGTCGGGCGCGGACTGGATGATGAGTTTCTGGACTTCCCTGAATTTGGGATGGTCGGAGCCGCCCAGCAGGCCGAGGATTACGCATTCCGACGTGGTTAGGTTCGCGCCCGCTCGCTCCATTTGCTTGAACGCGTATTTCCTGAAGATCTTTTATTTGAAAGATACGTGTGACGAAAGCGCCAGTATTTTATGCCATTTTCCCTAATATTGTTCCCCTGATATATGAAGCACTCAAATAGATTTCTCTCATATAGAAGGACCGTATTCTATTGCATTGTTGGTTATAGTTATGAGTTGACCGTCGTTCTACATCGTCCTTCCTACAATTATAGCTAGAATCCCTAAGCTCCGCCCCTTGCAAAAAAAAAAAATGCTCCGTACATCAATTTTACATATCTACTTGGGGGCTCGAGCCAAAATGTGGTCGTTTTGATGAATGTTTTCGATGGTTTCTTTTCGGTTAAAAATGATTTTTATTTAATTTTTTCTCCACGAATGTCTTGGTTACCATCGAATTTGATCACTTGGAGTAGAAAATTTGTGCAAATTATGAATTTTGCAAAACCATTTGCAGTACCTACTTATACTTTGAAACTGGAAAAAGATCTTTTTTTAAATAGGTAGTTGAAAGTACCTGTCAGTGCGGGATCTGGAGCTGACACCATCGACAATGACATGCACGTCGACGCCCTTGTCGAGCAGATCGTGGGTAGTCTGCAACACACAAACGTGCGCCTCGATGCCCACCAACAGCACGTTCTTGATGCCTTCCAGGTCCTTCGGCTGCAAAGGCGCGCACATCGAGAACTGTAAATTTAAAATTCACATAGAGAGCCTTTTATACTCTACATCCATTACATCCATTTTCTGCATTCTGCTTATCACAGCAGCATATTTTGTGCAGAAAATGGGTGCGATATATGAATTGTCGTGAAATCCAGAGGGTCATTAAAATGTATGTGTGAAGGAATTTTGAATTTTGGAATTCTGCTAACCTTGGTCTTATCGTAGATGGGAGTGTCCGGAGTGAGCACTTCCTTCAGTTCCGGAACAGTATTTCCGAGCCCTTTCGGGTATTGCTCCGTCACTACGGTCTACAATCAAACGGACTGAGATTGTGTCGATGATTTTGAAGAATGAAAAATTATTTTCTGTAAAAATAAAGATTCGTACCCTCATTCCGAGAATTTTTGCGGCTTCGATGAGCCTCTTACTGACTTGCGTGATTTCGGCGAAAGCGTGAATGTTCGGTCTGGAAAGACTTGTTTCAATCGACTGGATAATAACAAATAGCTGAATGTACTTTCCAGTGGGATTTTGAGAACTTGTCGAATTGTCTGATTGAATTTTGCAAATTATGAGACCTGAATTTCTCCTGCATGTCGCAGACGAACAGGATGCTGTTCTGCGGCGTCCAGCGAGTGAAGCAGCAACGAGCCATCGACATTTTGATTGCGCGGTTCGAAAATCACACAATTTTGGTGGGAAGTTAGGAAAACGGAAATTCGTGGTTTAGATAGTTCGGACGAGTGAACGTAATTTACATTTCGAAAAACCGACGCGATTTTTCAAAATAAATATTTATTCGTAGAAAATTTGTGCATAAATGAAAGAAACATAGGCACACACGAACTGTGAAGAGAAAGATATGACCGTCTTTGATGAAATGCAGAAAGTTTGAAATTCGAACGAAAATGTGTGGAGCTCGTTGGAAATGTGAAAGGACGAGTGAACGAAGATCGGTGGATATCGAGAATGAGAGAATGGAATCTAGGAGGCCGAATTTTGTACTAGAAATTAGAAAATTCAACAGAAACGGGAAATTACTTTGTAAACTTAGAGAATTATGAGCAATAATGATAAGCAGCTTTATGAGTGGATGGGATATTCAAAGAATGTGAATATAATCTGGGCAAGATGGATAAATTGTAAGCAATCATCAAATAAATAGGAAGGTGTTATGAACTGAATATTTGGGAGGTAGAAGTGAACATTAAAAGTAATGTATAAAGAGAAGACGAAATGATAGGTATGGTGTAGCCTCGTCCTCTAGAAAATCAACACAGATTTGTATGGTGAGTAAGTGGCACTGGGATAAAGCTCGTAGATTTCTTGTTATCGAAAATTCCTTGTCATTAGACTCGTGAGATTTGCTCAGCAGGTAAAATTTGAGTCGCTAAAATTTGGACTTCGACTTTTTCAGGCTAATGAAAATTGACTTACATTCCTTGATGGTGGCCATGTTCCTATGCGCAGATGAATTGGAATTTGAATTGGAGCTAGACTTTGGTTGTGGGGAGTAGGAAGGCACAGGACGGTGACCGAGCACGACGCCTCGCAAGGCTGAGGAAATCGAACTTGAGATTGAAGCAGAAGAAGGACTGGGAGATGAGGAAGGAACTCTATAATCAGCTTCATAGCTGTTGTAACTTCGGAGTTCGAATTTTAATCTTGCGTTTGAAATTCTCATGTCTTCTAACATTTTTAATTCAAAGTTAACTTTAAACCTGAATTAGCAAGTATATGAATCTGGTACACCTACCTGGGTGGAAGTCGGGGACTCAATCTGTTGCTTGAAGGAGCGTGCAGACTGGTAGACAAACCATGATTTCTGGAAATTGAATTTTAGAAGATAAGAAATAATTCGGACATACCTTGAAGAATCACTTGGAGGCACGATGGAGATGGAAGTCGAGAAGGGGATGGGCAACTCAGAGCCACTTCGAGGTCGACTGCCCGAGGAGTTTGATGGACACGAACTTTGGCCTGATGAGCCTAAAATTTGATCATTACTGCTCTTTTCAATTCTTCATAGATCTTCCTTCACCGACCCTTAGACATATAATTCCGCAGTAATTTCTACAAAAAACATGTCTAGAAATTCCAAGTTCTGTACATTTTACACGGACAATTAGATTTCTTGGATAGGCTTGAAATTATATGGAAGCACGCAATTTCACATGTAGAATTAGTAGGAAAGTCGTGGTGAGTAAACTCGAAACTCTACTTGTTAGAATGGTTAGAAGCCACACAAAAATAGTTGAAACTACCCACATAAAGAGAAAAAATGAATGGTTTTACGGAAAGAATAGAAGTCGCTAGGAGAACAATTGTGACACTGCTCAGATTAAAACGTCTGAAAGTATGATTTGGCACCAACTCAGAAATTAATCGAAATCCTCTTCAAACACTTTTCACTTCAACACTCGTTTCACTCGAATTCAATCAATTCTTAAAGAACGTACCATTTGAATAGTAGGAAGTGACTGAAGAGGTTTCGCTGCTCAATGGGACTGGCTCAGTTTTGACGGAGGGAATTCTTTGGATGTGAGGTACTGAACTTTGCCTGGCGTTAACTCGGGGCACGTTTTTGTGGCCGCGAGATGCAGAACCTGGAGAGGCCGAAGGGGAAGAGCCTGGAAAATTGGACTTGGAAAATATTTTCCGTGGAAATTCTGTACCTTTCAATCTAGTGGTGTTCTGTACGAGAGTGAGCATTTTCTGCATTGCCTGAGGCGATTCAACCCCGAACTTGGCGCCGGGGAATTTCCTCTGCTCGCTGCTGCCCGCTGACTGGGAAGAATGCGTGGAAAGGGTGGGAGAAGGAGGTCGACGAATCGCTCCTCGATTTGCTGCTAAAAATTCAGGACTTGAAAATTAACGACTCAATGAAAGTCCCCTACTTTGAACCTGCGGATCGATGTCATAGCTGAGTCTGTCCAGTTCCATTTCACTGTCGATCACCTGATGCCCCTCCAAATAGGCCTTCACTTTCCGAACCATCAAAGCTTGCTCATAGATCTGAATTCTAAGATAAGTTTACTGTCGAGTTTTAGTCGAAATACCTTTTTCCTAGGCTGATTCGCCTTGGTACCCTTCCTCATAGTGGCTACATTGCTGCCTTCGAAAGTGTTCATATGCAAAAGTGCATCTGTGATGCTTCCTCCACTCTGAAACAGTTTCTTTAATGCTTCTATTTGGAAAAGTAGGAATTACCCTCTCAGCCATGCTTCCAATTTCATAAGGCGCAGAGCTCAATTTGGTGACTGCTCTCACAGACTTGGCGATGAGTCGAAGTTTCTCGAAGTTGACGAGTCTGTCCGTGTAGGTGGGATTGCCTTCGTGAGCGAAAGTCAGGTCTTTTCTGATGACTGGGTAGATTGGAACAACCTAGAAATTTGAAAATAGCAAAATTTCATGAGATTTAGCAACAAAAAAGGCTTACCGGTGGTTCTTGAGAAACCTCAGCCAAGTGTTGTCTGTATTTGGACATGTTTCGGGAAGGATCGACCAGTTGCTGAATGTCTTCCAGCATTCTCATGTATTTTCTGCAAATTTGCCATTTTTGGAGAAATTCATAGAATGAAGTACCCAGAAACTCTCTCCCAACTGGAATGCAGCCTTCTGATTGCAGGTTTCTCCAATCCACTTATGATTGCGAACATCGAGTTGAAATTTCGCAGATCTCGGCAATGTCTGCAGGAAAAATCATTCATTTTCAGAAAAAGCGATACAAATTCGCTTACCTTGCAATTTTGATGAACTTCTTAATCAATTTTGCCCTTCGTTGAACACTTCTCTCCAGACAAATCTCAGTGGCGACCCACCACATTTCCCTGTTGAATTGCTTCTCGAATTCCTCCAATTTTGGCAGACCGTATCTAGAAATTGAAAACTTCAAAATTTTTCTATAGAAGTTCTCTCTACTTAGACTCTAACTGAAATAGACTGTCGATGTATTCAGTGGGCTCGATGGCAGAGAAAATTGCGAAACTTTGCAGAGTTAGTTGAGCAGCGACCACCTGTAACATTCAAAATTGAGTTGATGATTTCCTCTGAAATGAAAAATACCTGTGCATTTAGAAGGAGTAATTGTGTCTGAGCTTCCTTCAATAATTCGGGCGCCAATTCATCTGGAACCAGAGGGTCACTTCTGTTGTTGTTCTTCAAATAATAGCGAGAATTCAGTGCAATTCGCTCTGCTAGATTTTCCAAAATAGGAGGCAGTCTTCTCTGTTTGATGACTCCATCAGGGGTGACTGTCACTTCGCATAGAGACCACTCAAGAGAACCTTCGTTTGTCATTCCGAATTCTTGCAAGGCCAATTGCACGACATTCTGCAATCAGATTCGGTTTTTGGAAAATCATTTACGACGACGCTGATACCTGTGCAGTGGTTTCCTTGTAGACTGGGAAATACTTGTAGGTCTGATCAGAGCGGAAGATCTTCAGCACATGTTCTGGCGAATCCGATTTAACGGGCCCATAGTATTGAGAAATAGAGGCAATGTCAGGATTTGATCTACTAGGTCGTAGTTCAGAAGTGGAATGTCGGCTCTGGAAATTCACGAGTTTAGAAGAATAGTGAAATTCAATAGAAAAAGTACCTCATCAGTGAGATCTTCATCTTTATTCGCTTTTAGGATCGTCAATAGTTTGTCCATCATGTTTGATTTGGCTGAATTTGAATTTGAAAACTTGCAGCTTTGAAAATTCACTTACCAGGTCCCTTGATAGTCCTTGGAGTTTTGACAGGCACAACCAATGGCAGAGAGTTCTTTCCATGTGGTATGTTCTTCTGCGCTCCGTTCTTCGACCCGCCATCCTTCTCGTTCAATCGAGACATCAGCTCTTTGAATCCGAGTATGTTGCTTTTGAGCAACAATGTCAATGACAACGATCCCTGAATTCGTTGATCTTCATTTGAAAAGACGATTGTGAATTCTTGGAAAGTTCATTCACTTGCGGTAAAATAGTGCTGACAAAGACGAAGAAAGTGGATGAAATTTTCAAATGAGTGGTGAGTGAACTAGGTGAACATTTCATAAAGTCCAAAATTGCTAACCATAAGAAGTTCTTGCGCCCTTTGAACGCTGATGTACTTGACATTCTGCTGATTGACTTCGAGCAACTCGTCGCACTTCTTGATGCCGACTTTCTCTGCCTGGCTGTCCGCCTTTACTTCGGAGATGAATATGCCCGTTTGCAGATCTTTGCCTCCAACCAGAGAAAATTGCAGAGGTTCTTCCTAAAATTACAAAATTTAGATTTTTCTATCTAAAGACGAAGATCATTGAAAATTTCACCTTATTAGCCCTCGTATGGGTGATGAGTCTGGGCTTTGCCTTGACAGAGCAGGCAATGTTGAGCAGTGACTGCTGACTGTGCATTCCGTCCCTCTCCAGAGCGCCCTCGAATCTTTCCAGCAATCGAAGCATTTCTTTGTTCGTCTCGAAGTCGTTGTAGTGATTGTTCACCCAGAGCAGCACAATTCTTGCGACTTTATCTCTGGAATCAAAGTCATTGTGCAATTTTTCTAGGCGAAATTATGTTCTGAATACCTGTAGACAGAATCGGCAAACCAGAGCATCAATTTCTCGAATATGACAGTCGGATCGTGAATGAAGACTCTGTAGGTGAGCAAGAAGTCATCGACATAGTTGGGATCGACCGAGTGGTCTCGTTCATCGACCAGGTGCTGGATGAGTCGGTCTGGCTTGCCCTTGATCAGAATCAGCCCCGATTGAGTTCCCACAGTCCGTTTCTCCTTCTCGAGAATAGTGTTCTTCGAATCGTCCTCCTCCCGCACAATGTGCTCGTCCACCTGCAATCAGATTCGGAATTTTTGAGCCCCTTCTATAATTAGCCGGCTGACCAACACCACTATTACTAAAATTCACGAGTTATTATTCTTTTTTCTACACCACCTAACTCTAAATTAGATTAATTTTAGTTATGGTGATAGTGGTCAGTCGGTGAATTATATGAGCCGAATCTTTGGAAGATCAGAGTGAGTTTAATTAGGGCGAAAGATATTACAATAGGTAAATGAAGTGATAGAATAAGGAAAACTTGAATTGAAATGTCAACGATTTCTACATATTTGTGAGGCAAAAGCAACTTTTGTTAATCTGATACCTGAGACATGATCGAGCAGAAATCTCTGTGTTCCACCAGCACAAATTCACAATCATCCACCAGGGTTCTCATTTCTCCCTCGTGATATTGCACAGTGGAGATAGGCTCGGCTCCGAACGAGTCTCCCAGTTTGTACTCCACTCTGTCGCCATTCGGCTTCACTACTTCCACACAGCCATTCACAATTACCGTCCTAGAAATTGTTTTGAATTTTCTGTCGAAGTTTAGAATGAATTACCAAGAGTCGAGTTTCTCGTTGTGTTGCATGACGACTGTGCCCGCATCGTTGACAACAGCGAACACCATCTTGAGGCAGAGCTCTCGTTTGATGGACATCGGCAGTCTGTGGAAGGACGACATGTGGCTCATGAATTCCTAGATACCCAAAGCTCACTATTTGAAAAAAAATCTCTAAATTTACCATTAAAACAGAGATGTCTTCTGAGTTCCTCTCGGAAGGCTCTTTTTCGAGCGCCTCTCTGACGCAGTCCTTCAAATCGACATAGCTCTCGTGAGAAGGCACGCTGCCATCGTCGTCCTCATCAGAATCCCCAGCTTCGTTACTCGCTCCCTCTTCTCCTTCTGTGGTTGTCGAACTTGCGGTACTAAAATTGTTGAAACTCGGAATTTTCATTTGAAATATTCTAGCAGACCTTCTAACTCGGAGCCTTCGAATAGGTCCATTCATAATGCTTGGAGGAGTGATTGCAATGGTGGCCGCCCCTCCAACCGAATTCGACTTCTCCCTTCTGTGTTTGACTCGAACAAGCGTGTCTTCATCCCCAATCGAGCCATTCAAATAGACCTGAATCAGCTGTAAGACAATTGCAATGGAATCGTAGAGAGAAATTACTTGGCTCTTGTGGTTTGGCTCGAGAGGATATGTTGATGTCGATGGCACATCGACTGGGAATTCCACCGGGTAGGATCTACAAGCTTGGGAATTTTATGGGTTTCTGAAATTTGAACAAGCCTCGGTAGTCCTCTTGGAGGCGGAGGTGCGGAGCCTCTCGGTCGGGGCGGCACAGGAGGAGGAAGCATTTCGGCTGGCTGCATGGTGTGAAGGGACTTTCTCACAAGTCGAGTGGATGGGGCAGGACTGGGAACGTTGCTGGAATGGGGAGAGTAGCCCCCGACAGAGGCGGATGTGACCACGACTGGTGGAGAGGAGGAGACCTGGGTTGCGTCGGGGTAGTCTATCTAAATTCAGGAAGGTGGATTTCATGAGAATTCAACGAAAAAAAAAAGTGCTATGAAAATCAGATATGAAAAATCGTACAGAAATTTGGCTCCAAAATTTCCCCATCTCCCTTTCAATGCAGCGCAATTTGCCACCACTTCTATTGTTCTGTTTTCCCTCCCTCTCTTCCTTCTTCCCTTCTCTCCCGCCTAACTTCCGGTCACTCCCCACAAACTTTCCCAACTTTCACTAAGAAATATACGATAAATAGATGAACGAGACTTCGTTAGATGTGAAATAAAGAAGCCTGCAGAAAGGATTACATCGATTCGGCGAGAAGAAAGAAATCCTTCGGCTCTAATCCTGTACAAATAGTTTTATCTCCGTGATTTTCATTCTTCAAATTCAACTATTTGATAGAAGCACAGCATATGTCAGCTATTTATAGACCCATAAAATAGGAATTTGGGGCTAGCCACTCTAATTTTATTGCCCCTCTCTAAAATATATGCGAACATTGTTTTAATCAACAAGTGATGCAATTTTTCTTCGGTTTACTAAATTTCAGCTGACGAATGCAGAGCAGTGTAATTTTGTTGAATTTTCGATACGAAAAAGTGGCGATGATTCACGCGTTTTGAATAGACAAAAGGCGAACGTTTTGAGAGGATCGACAATGGGAAATCTGATAAAGGCCATTTTGCTTTGAGAATGGGATTTAAAGTTTACAAGAACGAAAGGGGATATTGAATGGATTTGTTGAAATGGAAGGAAGGAAGGGAATTGGATTTGAGAGGGTCAGTCGCGAAAGGACAGTGGGAGGATGCTCGATCAAAGAAGACGAAATGAAGAAATGAGAAAAAGCAGGAGGATGAAGAGATGAAAACGAGAGAAACCAGGGGAAGGGGGGGAATGCGTGCTGCGCGAGTCGTCGGAAGGACTGATTGTTAGAGAAGCTGCAGCAGAAAGCGAAGGAAGGGAGAGGGAGACTGAACAGAGGCCGCGAGCCGCACAGCTTCAACAGAAGAAGCACCGCAAAAAGCGCGTAGCTTTTTTCCTCCTTGCTCGTCACTTTTTGTCAAAGAGAATGAATGAAATGAAGAGAAAAGGGAAACTGCAGAAATGGACAAAGCATTCGAAAAACTACACACTTGGCCAAGAGGCTTCTTTCGGGAAAAATAACTAATCCGTAAAAATAAATATGTAAATCGAACTTACCACAATCATCTCGGACTCCTGTAGAAGCATGCAATCGTGGCTCCGACGGTAATTCAAGCCATTACGTTTACCAAAGCTAAAATTTTAGATTATTCTCCAAAATTCATCTGATTAAAATAGAAATACCGCCGTTTTCTGTGAGTATTGACAATACTTGGTTCTATCATCATTTTTGAAAATTTAGAATTTCAGGACAATTAGAACAAACATAGAAAATCCTCGAAGAATATTGATTTGAAGAAGGAATATTCTAGAGGCAAGAAATGAGTCGAACTGACTGAGGAATTAGTCAAATTCGTAATTTTTAGAGAACACTCGTCCTTGTTGCGATCAGAAAGTTGCGTAGGGAATTCGCCAAAATGATAGAAACTAGTGAAAGCGAGACGAAGTTTCGACTTGACTTCTTGATTACCTCATCACTTCTTCCTTCTCTCTATCAATATCAAATTTAGATCACTGATTACTCATCCGGCTTTGTTTGTTCAATGACGAAAATTCGGCAAATAATCGATAAAGAAAGTGGGCGGGGCGAAATAATAGCAAAGAGAAGCAGAAATTGACTTGTGCTCTGCAATCAGCTGTTATGCCTCGAAGAACAACGACTTTTGAGTAATGATTTGAAAAGTTGTCAACAAATTCGTCGAATCAAAGGGAAATAAGCCGATAAGCAGAAGGCAAGAAGGCAGATTCACCCACAAAGCGGCTGAATGCCAAGTAAGCGAGGGAGGAGAGGGGAG
>LIAE01010566.1:137708-157162 GCA_002287525.1 Diploscapter pachys
TTTCCATCGACAGGTTCGACTCGATTTCCAGGGGGTCAGAGGGAGTACCGAGGTCAGCTTTCTGGAGCAAATTCATTCAATTAAGAATCGAAACTTCAGAATAGAAGGCGATTTTTCGAGGCTGCAGCAGCAGCTTTACTTCCTCCTGCAGACAGGAGCTCCATTCCTCGGAGGACTTATCCAACTCAGTCGGATGGTATAGAGAAGAAGGCTTGAATTGTTGCATTCTGACAGTCTGCATTGCAGAGGCGAGGAGCGAGAGCTCGTTCGGCTACGAGAGTGCAGCGGGCGATTTTGCGGGCGGAGTGAAATCGCGTACTGCGAGCAGCGAGGATATGGCTTTTAGGTCTGCATTTTCAACTTCAGAGCATTTTTACTCGAATTTTGATTCGTGTCTCATTCTTTATCCGATTTCCTCAACCCTCTGCTTCTCTGCATGTTTTCTTCTCCTCCTTCACATTTCTGCATTTTGATTGCCCTCTGCCTCCGCTCTCTTCGAGAAGAACGCTTTTCTCGTCCTTTTTCAGCAGTTGGTTATTCCGAGCTTTTCATTTGCATTGAAGTGTCTTTGGGAAATCTTTATCTGCTCCAATTCCGACCAAGGAAGAGATTGCGATCTTCGAGAATAATGATTTGCCTATAAAAGTGTCATAACTTCCTCTGTTTGCGTATCTTTCTCCACTCCCGCCTTTCTTCTTTCATTCACTTTCTTTCTGACTACTATTTTCCCCTTCTGCCAGATGTTCTGAATTTTCATCGACTTTTTTGTGTTTCGTGATTTTCGCACAAAGACTTGCTAATGTTGTGATTTTAGAGACGACCAACGAGAGGATTTCGACGAGAAGACGCTAACAGAGGACCATCCACAGGTCACTGGGCAACAGATGCACAAATCTGCACAGGGTAAATATGAAGTTTCATTCTTTTCTAGCGAATATTTTCGTTTTCTATTTCTCTTCTCCCAAATCAACTCGAACAGCATTCCAAAAGCAACTCCCATTAATCAGCCGCTAGGTTATCTCTTCCTTTCTGTACTTATCTCACAGATAAAGATAGCCAGCGGATATCAGCTCATGAGGAGCCGTGCAGCGGGCAGCGGCAGGGACGTTGTGTTGTAAAACTCTCCCATTCCTCTATTCCTCTCAGTCACCCAGTCACATTTAGTATATTTCTTCATTCCCTGCTTCTCTGCCTCTGCATCGTTCAATCGCACATCCCTTCATCTCCCTTCTACCCTTCAATCCACTCTCCTTCACTTCATTTTTCTCGTCTTGTAGTAGTCAAATCGGCTGCCAAATCATTTCACTCAAATTCATCTCATAATGTTCCCAATCAATTAACTCATTCCTGAATGAATAAGATTCCTCCTTTCCCAATTCCATTACTTCAAAGCGCCTTCCATCAATCATACTTTTTCCTCTTTTCTTCAAATCAATCGCTCTGTTCATTTTTCATTCCTCCATTTCTCTGCAACTGTTCATGCATTCGCATTCCTCTGCTTCCACCCAATTACCGTGTTGCTCTGTTTTCTGCTCTTCCTCTTTCTATTTTTTATGTTCGATCGTAAAACTTCTCGCGTTTTGTCGAAATCAGGGATGATTAGTGCTTGTTTTCAGCGAAAACAGCGACAATGAGCAGCTACCCTGCTCAGACGAACTCTGCCTCTGCGACCTCTGCGTCTCTGCCCTTTTATCAGACGCAATCAACTGCGAATCAGCAGACATTTTACGGCCAGAACAATGGAAATGGAATCCAGGTGAAAATCAACTGATTCGACTTCTTTTAGCAAATCCTTTTTATTCCCTCCTTTCAATCATTCGTTTCCATAGGGTTTTGTTCTGTTGGTTCTTCTTGAACTGGTTTTGACAAGTCAGTTTTTTATCCGCTCGCAAATCTTCTTTCCATCTTCTTTGAATCAAAAACTCGGGGAATGTGATAGATAATCCATTTGACACTTAGACTATATTCTTTGTGAAGGGAAATGTGAAATTCATTTGTTGACTGTCTGTGAATAATTGCCGTTTATCTTCCATTAAAGACGTCCTTCACAGTCGATTTGCGCAGAGCTGTGAATCTGCACTCTGCGGAATAGACAGAGGGAGAGGGAAGTGATTGTTTTGTTTGAGTGACCGCTTCTCTTCACTTCCCTCTCTGCCTATGCATATGCAACATTTCTATTTGCCTTCTTCCTCCCAACCATTCCCCCTCTTTGCAGTCCCAGCCTCGTGTCTTCAACCCAACAACCACTCCGGGTCCCTCGTTCTGGCCAATTCGAACTCAGACCTACAACGATCAGACTGCCGAAGGCAATGTGGAGATGCCCCACAGAAGGAGTGTCGCTTCCCTGAGACAGACCATCACGGATAAACTCGAGATGAAGAGTCCTAACAACAATTTCGGGAACAGGATGAGGAATCGCGATACTTACGGTAAGAATACAAATTCTCATCGAAATTCATTATTTGATTTATCGATTTCAGAGCCAACTCCTCCTCCTTGGGCGAAGAGCGTCAAAGTCCACGAGTTCAACGGAATCGACGAAAACAAGCCGTATCTGGGCAAAGTGCTCGATGGACCTGTCGCTCCTGAGAAATACTTTCAAGGAGTAGGTTTTCTTGAATTTCATCTGAAAAATTTGAGAATTTAAATACCGTAAAACCTCGAATCGAAGCCCCTTCAGAGAGAGAGAGGGAGGGGTCTGAAAATAGAGAAGCCCATGGACTTCAATTAGAGGTTTTACGGTGTCATAAGAAAAGCTTCCGAAATTTGAATTTTGAAATTTCAGGTGCTTCCCCCCAGTAAGACAGTCGTGCACTACAAAGGACAGGTCGTGCAGCCGCCCATTCCTCAGACTCCTCCCAAATCCACTCAGCCCCGACCCACATCCACCATTCGAATTCAGCCCGCAGTCACCACTGTGCCTGTCAATCGAGAGCCTAATGGCCAAGTCGCGCAGCCCAATCAGTCTAATCAACCGCCGCCTCCCACTCCCTCCCATAGACCTGTCCCCTTCAACCCCTCCACGTCCACCTACATCGTCCCTTACACTTCGACTTCATCAGTCAGCACTTCTGCGCACAACTCGGCGACTACGATGACCACTTTTGCCAATGGAAATGGACCAGCAATGACGCAATCCTTCCCGTCGCCCTCTTCATCTTCAAGCATTGTCCCCTCCCCCCCTCGTCCTTCCACGCTTTCAGTGCAACAGGGTGATCTTCACTATTCTTATTCCCTAAACGACCCTCGCATCGTTGCTCTGGAAGATTTAGATGACGCAGCTTCGATGATCAGCAGCAGCTTCTCTGCATTCGGCGATTCGAGCGAAGTCGCTGGATTCACGACTCCTGCAACTGTGCAGCAGAAGCAGACAGAGCAGATGAATGCGGCACAAGAAGAGCAAAAAAATGAAACACAAAAAGCACCAAACAGCAACAATGAGCAGCAAGTGGCTGAGAAACAGACTACAAATGGCAATGGCAACGAAATGCAGAAAGAGGAAGAAGAAGAAGTGAAGTTGCCGCCCTCTTCGCTCTTTGCTCAGGACATCATCCTGACTCCTTTCGGCAAGCTAAATGAACCTGTCGCTCAGCCTCGGACCGAACAGAAGACAGACAATGCAGCTGCAGTTGCAGCAGAGTCGAAAGACGGCGGCAGTGCAGTGCCTCCTGTGCCTCTGCAGAGGGGCTCTTCCAATGGCAGCATGGACCTGGAGTCCTCCGAGCTGCTGCTCAAATCTCGCTCTCCCGCCCCATTCTCCGCCTACTCCTCTGCATCGCCCGACCACATCGGCACCATCCGAAAGAGGCAGCACTCACCCGTCAAACTCAATCTCAACGACACCACTTCTAGTTCGGAGGTAAACATTTTATTTTTCTTGAAAAATTCAAAGGTACAGTGACGGTCAAAAGTATGCAACCAAATACGATTTTTGGATTCATGACTGGTTCTTCACTCACATGTGGGCGAACCAGACATGCATCCAAAATTTATGTTCGGTTCCATACATTTGACAACCACTGTGTGTAAATGCTTGCAATTTCAGGCGATTTCCCCCGCAGCCCCGATCGACGGTCGGTCGAATGACAGTGGCTACGAGGGCAGTGCGATGCGGTCGCCGCCCCAGCCGAAGCCGCCCTTCGATGGCCAATCGGCGAATGGCAGCAGTGGGCTGTGCGAGGCTCAGTCGTCGGGAAACGTGACGCAGTCAGACAGTCGGATGGATTTCTCATCGGTTAGTGGAAATGATTTGAATTTTCAACAACAAAAAATATGGGATTTTCAGCGACCCGACAGTTTCCTCTCGACGTCGACATTCGAAACGACAGAAGACGCAGCCAAATCGCCTTCAAATGCAGATCTAAATGGTTAGTCCTCACAATCATTGCTTGTTTTGAAATCTGCAGATTTGTTTGCATTATCTTCTTCTTCTTCTCTTCTTCTCATCTCTCTGCTCAGTCCCCCATCCCTCATTCCCATGCTCCTTCCAGGCTCATCTTCATCCTTTGCAGCAGCACTACGTTCCGTTCCTCAGTCAGACGCGGATTTCGCTCCTCGATCGAATTTGGACGAGCAATGGAGTGCCAAATCGACTGTCTCTGCACAAATCCCATCTGGTGAAGGAAATGTAAGTCCATTTTTATGTGAAAATTCTGAACACATGATTTCTTCACAAAAATGATATTTTTATAGTATTTTTTAAAGACGATGCTAATTTTTACAGAATACTTTCGAACTCCAGTCTATGCAGACTGAGATCGAAAATCTGGCGCACATTTTGGCTGAAGACAGCGACAAAAAGGCGAAGGCAGAAGGACAGGAAGACATGACGCAGTGGTACAAGAGCATGTTCAACAAGATGCACAAAATCGACCCGCATTTCGACGGTACGACACTAGATGAAATTACAGGCTAAGCGTAAAACAATCAGATGAGGGAGGAGAGGAAATGAGAGGCATGCTTCCCTTCATGCTGCGTTGAGTTGCGATTGACAAACAAAACAGAAGAAACACACAAAAAGTGGAGAGCAGAAAGGGAGAATGGCAAATGGAGAGACAAAAGATGGAGGAGGAAGCATTTGGATATTCAATATCTTGTTATTACTATTTCCGAGTGATGACAAGCTATTCTTTTGAGTGTGAAACTACTTGCACCGCTCTAATCAGTTTGTCAATTCTCCTCGGTACAGACTTTAATCTGCTCATGTCTTTGGGAAACTCGAAGCACGCTTCTCCTCCCACTGCTTGCAACTCTGTGTCAATACTTTGCCACAGTTTTCCTTCCCTTTATTTCTCTGCCATCTCTCAACTCTGTATTGTTTCTGCATCTTCTAAGCTCACCGGCTCATTCCTTCATTTCTCTTTTCTACTAGATAATTTTGCGCTGATCGACTTCTGTCTTTTATCTTTGCAATGCATTTCCTTGCATTTCAGCCAAAAATAGTTGGAGAATGATTGGCAGGCTGCATTTTTGGAGATAGAGGGGCCGACTCGCTCCATTCACAAATCTGCACCTCCTTTGAAAAGAGCAGCTAATTGCATTATGCCATCCCCACAAATGGCCCGTCTTCTCACATTTTCTAGCTGTTTATGTCTGCTTATCCCTCTCCTTTCGTCTTTTTCCACCTGAGCTTCTTCTTGTCTCGTTCCTCCATTCCATTCAGCATTCAGCATTAAGCAGCTCCTTCCCATTCCCATTCCCATTTCTCCTTTGTATTCCACTTTGAATCATCGATTTCTCTGCACAGAAAATGTGTGTTGAGTGCAGGTGTGAAGGGAAGCAATTCTCCAACAAATTCCCCTCTTCTGAAGGGTCTTCACTCATCCGGAATAATTCGGCCAATTCATCGTGCTTCTTGCAGATCCGTCCGTGCTTCGATACCAGCAAAGACGCGACGGTTTCACGCATCCCAGTGCACAGTCTGAGCCACTCTCGCAGTCACAAATTCACTCCTCTACACGTATGTTATGTCTATATAGTATAGTACTAGTTCTCAGATAAATATGTGACAGAATCAATGAAAATGATATGCAATGATCTATCTTCTTCATTTTCTTCCAAGAATTGCCTAATTCAGGGCCCTTGACGCCGTCGACTCACGTAACGCAGCCTACCCGTATCGAGGTTGAAGTGACGCCGAGAAGGGCTCGTTCAGTTGGGAGGGTTATCGAGCCTCAGGAGGCGAGTGAAGCCAAACTCGGTAAGTAGTAGCAGGTTGAAGTATTCATCCCCAAGTTGCCAATGTGTGAAGTGAAGACTCGAAATGGTGTGCATTCTCCACATAACAAACCTAATCAGTCTTTTTCATCTAATGATTTTCAATAGGTCCTTCTTCTGCTTCGACTTTGTCGAATATTTCCTCTATTATTCCTAACTCTTCACCGAATAACTCTCCATCTCCGAATCTGTTCGCCTTGGAGCGGCTGCGCACTACCCATTTTCACCTACCTTCCTACAAATTCCGCTTCGACTCGACTCGGCCCATCAGATGCACCTCGTCTGCCTGTGGCTATTCTCCTCATTGTCAGACTTCATCCCTATCTCCCTTGCCTCCAGGCGGTCTCTGCACGCGCTGCGGAAGGCCCACGAAAGACCCGACATTCGAAGAGATTGAGCAGGTCTACGAGCAGATGGCCAGGAATTCCATCGCCAAGAGGAAGGGCAGACTCGAGGCCACCGTCGGTGAATTTTTAACTACGTTGATTTGATTTCTTGACTACTAATTCATTCGAACTTCAATTTCTTTTGAAAGTTAACACTCTGAAGTTGAAGTTCGAATGGGAATGGAGTGGATTGCAGCTCTGCAGTGCATGAGCGAGAGATTGGATGCGACAGCTGCAGAACTCGAGCAGTTCATCGAGCGACTCGAAGAGTGTGCCTGGAGAAGAAATGGAAGGAGCAAGAGTGAATACTCGTTCAGACCCTTTCCTCAAAGTACTAACAAAAACATATTCACTTTTACAATTAGGGACCGCCAGCCATTTCTGCATATTCATCGAAACGATGAAAGACCTATTTTTGAATTCCTTCGTCCATCTTCAATGGGAAAAAGAACTAGAAAAATTAGCATAAAATTAATAAAAAAAAATAGAAACGCGAAAACCGATCCCAGCGTCACTATTGAACCAAGTGAAAGGAGCGTGGCGGTCCCTATTTGCAAGGAAAGTTCCCACATAGGAACTTCGCTTGTTCGATTAAAGAAGTTAGCATATTAAAAAATTCAGAAAAAGAAGGCTCTCCCTCCAAATTGTCGGACGAAATCGCCGAGTTGAAGAGGATTTCGAAGGAAGAATTGCTATTTAGGCAAAAGGCGGAGAAATTAGCAGAGGAATTGAATCAGGAAAAGGAACGCAGACACGGATTCACGTAGGAAAAATGATATACAATTTCTGAAATAGAGTAAATTTGAAGGCCAACTTCTGTGCCGTCCCTGCAGAAAAACATGAACAGATTCGAGCATTTGATGAAGGACTACTCCAGTCCGCAGAGGGACTCTCCTGTTCATATGAGTAAGGCAATTCGGGATTTTAAAAACGAAATAGGATAAATTTGAAGATTCGAATAATTATTCTGCTAAACCTCAGTCTCAACAGCGGCCTGCCGTGTTGACAGCCACTGCAATTTATCGGTTCGAGGCGAATTCACCGAGGTTTTCCATGTTATAGAGAATTTACCAATTAGAATAACAACTTGTAGGGAGCTTTCCATGAACAAGGGAGATGTGGTGAGAATCACCAGGGAGGTGGATGCCCATTGGCTGGAGGGTGAGCGAAATGGCAAGACAGGCATATTCCCTGCCAGCTACGTGCAGATCGAGTCGGAATTCGAACGAGCCAGACAGAAGCTGCGAGTCGTCTACCCATTCACTGCGAGGAATCCGAATGAACTGAATCTGAAGAGAGTAGGAGTAGTTTTGAACTCGTCTGAAAATGAATAAATGAATTTAAGGGAGAACAGCTAATATTCCGTAGAGAGATCGACGAGAACTGGATGGAGGGCTCGAATCAGATCGGCACGATCGGCATATTCCCCTCGTCGTACGTGCGCGTCGAGAAGGTCGACGAGCCGACGCAGTCCGTGTCCAATCTGGACGACATCTTCTCTGGCTGTGCCCCTGCCAGGCCAAAGACTCCCAAGATCGAGGGCTCTGCAGCCGCTCCCATTCCCATTCCTGTGTCAGTTGAGAATCCCACCTACAACCAATACTCCGACCCAATGAGGAACGTTCGATTCGAGTCGCCCCCCAAGCACCAGTCTCCCGTTCAAGTGCCTATTCAGATTCAGCAGCAGCAGCAACCTGTCTATTCCTCTGCTAATCATTCGCAGGAAGAGGAAATCATAACCAGGAAGAATGAGTGAGTCATTTAGAATCTCGATATGATGAATTCCAAATTGAACTGCCTAAAGCAGAAGATTCTTTAGACTTCGCTCACAAATAGAGTGGCTGCGAAAAAAGAGGTCTGCATATAATCTTGTGAAAAGTAGTTAGAATCCCTCCTTCTCTGCTTGCAGCCTGTGAAATCTATCTCCCTATTCAATGAGTTGTGAATCTAACAGACCGTAGCGCTAACACAGAGCTCTTTCCTTTCGAATGAGAATGTTGCAGACATTTGAGGACGGAAGAATTTCAGAGAGCAGGTAGAAAGTAGGCGAACTGCGAATGGCGGCAGCAGTTGGAGAAGCGAGGAGACTTCCACGAAGCAAACCGCGCAGATGCAGCAGACACAGGCCAGACAGCCACAGAACGCTCAGAACAGTGGCGACACTTTCAAGTCCATTGCCAGGCTCATTCCCAGAGGAAGTGAAACGTAGGCTGTTCCCATTACTTGCGATTCCGCCTTTCAAAGAAACTTGTAAATGATGGACGCTTGACAGACGTCGATTTTGAACGCCCATTCGAGATTTTTTTCTGCAATCACTATGCAGTTTTAATCTGTATCTGTCAACTTGATTTTTCTACCGTTCTTCTCGATTTATTTTATCGATATGAAAAAATTACTATTGATTTCAATAGCTTCCAAGAAAAGAGTAGCGAAATTTATCGAAGAAATTCTCCAAAAATGGCGAAAATTGAAAAGTAAGAGAAAAATGAAAATTAAAAAATAATAATAAAAACAACGCGATTAACGCTGACTGTCAAGTGTTTTCGAGGTTTTATTTTTCATCGGCTTTGAAAGGAGGAATTGCACGCGCTAATGAATTAACATGAAACCAATAAAATTAAACATCCAGTTACCGAGCCCTTTATCCCTATTCTCCCTGCAAGGACGACGAGTTGGCCCTGCAAATGGACGATATCGTTTTCGTCGTGGAGAAATGTAGGCCCACTTTTGAAATGTCTTGATAAGATATAGGACTTTCTAGGTGATGATCATTGGTATATTGGAACGAATCTAAGAACTGGAGAATTTGGCACTTGTCCCGGAAATTACCTAGTCAAACACTAGCCAAATGAAGAATGGCTCCTGCCTCTCCCTCCCGGTTTTCTCTTATCAAACATTAGACGAATTCGAAATGATCAAGATGCATTGATCACCACCTACTCTTCCAAAATGTCGTGATGAAACTTCGATTCTTGAAATTCAAAATTGCCATAATCAGTGGATTGCAAAAGACCCAGAAGGCGTCTGTCTATATCCCCCTTCAGGGCTCTGCAGAGATTCAGTTATTTCATTTTTCAAAATTTATCACCTATCACATATTTAATAAATATTATCATTTTACGTCCAAACACACCGAAATCTGAAAATCATAATAACATTCACGAGACATATTCTTATGTATTTTCGATATTTTAACGATAAAATTTTTCTATTTAAAAAAAATTTAAGTGATAAGAAATGCTCTTGTCAAAAATGGATTCTAACAAATTACGCAAAATTGCATATTTGGTCATTCAGTGATTCAAATTTGAAAATAGATCACTCTTTTCATAGACGCATATGTATGTGTATGTGTACATGAGTAAGGGAGAGTAGGAGGAAGCATGATTAGAATTGGAGTATTTAGGCATTCAATTTGGATGAAATCACAAATGATCATTTTTTATAATTAGAAATATCAGAAAATACATGTTAGAGAGGCAGGTGGAAAGATGCGAATGAAGATAATCATGAATTATTGTGGAGTGACAAGCAGCAATGATTCCATTTTCTGATTTTAGAAAGTAGCATCGATTGGTTTTTTTATTTTACAAATCTAACATTAAATTTATAAAATCAGTAACGATATTCAATTTTGTTTGACCATTGATTCTTCAAGAAGCTATTGAAAGAAGCTTCTTCCCAAATGCACTCATTACTGTGCTTGTTGTTATTCTTAGCATCTTCTTGAAAGAGACCGTCTCTTTTGCATTTGAACTTCTCGCCCATGTCGGTTGTCTCCACACTAGTGAATATTCAGAAATAGAATTGCTCGCAATTTTTTCTTAGTAGTGCCTCATTTCTTCTAAATTTTCGAGATTACATTTCTAAATTATATGGTTGTCTCTTTCGTGTGTAAGCAGTTTATGATTACAATTCTTTATAAAGTTCAACGTCTGGCAAGCAAATTTCGCAGGTGAAATTTCTAATTAAAAAAAAATGATTTCGTTGATATTTCAACTATATACCAGAAGAAGGGCGAGCGTTATCCAACAAAGGTTTTTCGATTGTAGCGTTATTCAACAATACTAAAACTTTAGAAAATGAGTAATTACAAGGAATTTTACATTCATCGATGCTCATAATTATGATAAACATTAAAAAAACATGCATTTCATGTCATTTTATACATAAAATATTTTTAAAATAATTTTATTGAAGAAAAAAGAAGAAGGTAACTCGAAAATTATGAAAATAGGCCCCATGTATTATACACCATCGGAACATCGACACCGGATTTAGAGTGAGGGATTGTAGCCAAAGGAGAGAAATAAGAAAAAGAGCCAGTGTCTTTTACAGACGGTGTCGGCGTTCCGGCGGTGTATAATACAGGGGCCATGAACATATCATCAAAAACTTATTTTTGAATAAATCCGAGTGAGCAAGGAAAATCGTTGATGTCAATGACTGATCTCATTCAAATTTTAGTTTATGATAACGTTGTTGCTGTTGTACTCTTCAATAATGGAGTATCAATTTAACTTTCCCCATTCAACACCATACTGATTGCTCTTGTCATTCATATGATATGCTGCTTAATGCAAGGTCAATTTCGACTTTTACATTCAATATTGTTTTAATTATGTCTTTTTCATTTTTGTTGGATAACGCTACGCACCCTACCAGAATGTCGAAATTTGTATCTTTAATGTCATTCGATATCCGGATCAGTATATTGCTCCTTCAAGCCCATTGGATTAAAAACTCTTCAATGACACTATGATTACTGTCATTATTCCTGTTCTAGAAAATCTACTCGCAGTTCCTTTACCATCAAAATACGGTATAACTTATCGCCACCGATTTGTTTCATTTGACGAATCATAATTGTTATTGCCACTTCTGCCGAAAAGCCATCTCTAGAACCAACCTTATAATTAGTTCGTCTGAACCTTAAGGGGGCGGAGTCACTTTATAGGCGCAACTCGCGCCTATAAATACGCCCCTTTCATCGTTATTTTTTCATTCAGTTTTACCCACGCTCTATTGTTCCCTACCTTTGTACTTGGTATTACTGTATTGAACGAGTGCTAGTCAATAAAGGATTTCTAATATTCCGTGCAGTGCGAGTTACTAGTAGAGAACTACAACTAAGGTCTTCTTAACACCTCCGCTCATATACCCAATTTCTCGCCTACACAAAAATATCGATTTTTTTCAAAATTCATTATTTTGAGCCAAAATGAGATTCATTCCACTCAGAATTTTACGCTGATTATGAATATGCAGTGATTTTATCACTGATAAGGGTGATAGGAGCTCGTTTTTTTAAAATTATTTTTAGTCCGAATTATGAAAATAAGAATTGTGAATTATTTTCAACTCAATTTTATCACTTTAGTATTAATGATAAAAATGATAATATTCTAACCGCAGGTGCCAGAGCTACGCCTACGTGTCCCAGCCGAAAGCAAGTGAGCAGCTGCGAAACGGCCACGAGAGCAGTCTTCGAGTTTCATTTGATATGTATAAATGCATACTGACTCGGACTGATGACCGTAACCTACCAATTTGCCAAAGTGAGATAATTATATTAATAATGCCGAAAATTAAGCTTATTTAAAATAATAGAACTTGGAAATTGTACATGGCACGTACAGGCATTTTATTACACATTAACTGATTCTGATTTTGGTATGTGAATATAGTTTATATCTTACTAAAATAAGTACCACTAATAAGTATTAATATTGAACATGTTGACATTAAGTTTATATAAGGTTCAAAGCTTATAAACTCAGTTATTACCTCTACTATATAATAATGTATAAATTTTTCAAGGAAAGCCAATTTTCAAATTTTAATTTCAAGATCAAACTCAAGTAAACTACCCAAATCGATTATGGAGATTTCAAAAATAAAATCGATTTTTTGACAGATTTTTACCCAAAATTCAAATTTTTTAATTGAAAATGAAAAATGAGAAAACTCATTCGATGCCAAATTTCATTAGCTTCAAAATGATGCATAACATCCCTGGGTAAAAATGCTTTCCAAGATCTGGAAAAATCGTAGACGTGACGTCATCAAAATATCGATTTCTCAAAAGTGCATATTTTATGCTCAAAATGGGCTCATTCGACTCAAAAATTTACACTGATAACGAATATTTTAACTGATTTAATGGTCTTATCATTGATAACGACTGATAAGACACTGATAATCATAGAGAATAATTTCAAATTTAATTAAAAAATCATTAGCACAAATGATAAATTGTCTTTGAATTCGAATTTTCACTTCAGGAATAGTGAAGACAAGGAGCGAGCGAAGGGTCTAAGTTAGCAGGCGCTGAGCGAGGTCCTTGGCAAGCCAGAATTTCATTTCAAATAAGACTTTCAAAAATTTTGGATGGTATAAATTTCGATTCAGCGTGATTTTGAATTTGAATCTGGTAGAAATGTCAGAATGCAAAAATTAGCATTCGGATTATGCGTTAGAAATTTTCAGTCACTTTTTTCCCACCTCTGGCCGAGTTCCTAATGGATAATTACGGAAAATTGTTTTTTCATGTTATACTATGAATTTCTTTCCCAAACTTGGTAGTTGGAAATTTTTCCTAAAACCCTTAAAAATCGCGGTTTTTGTATATCGAGACCTCGATATCTCGAAAATTAAGAACCCTCCAAAAATCTCCATATCAGACTCTGAAAGTACGATATCGATTTGCCTACCACGTGTTTCGTCGTTTTTTTATTTAAAAATACGTACGAATGTGCACATCAAAGCTAAAAATTTATTCGGATGAAAAATTTGTGAAAAAAATTCTAAGTCACAGAGAAGTGCAACAGTCCGCCATGAGTCGAAGTTGAATAAGGAAATTCATCCACTTAACTATTTTCAGATCTAAAAAAGCATTCTGCTCCGGTAAATATCACCAATCATGCTGATATAAAAATTATCCCATGATTATTAAGTCCGAAAATTCATTTGACCTCTAAGCAGTAAATTGACTGTTTTTGAATGATTCTGAAGATGATTTTGTGATCTGACTATTTTTTTCTAAACGATTTTACAAATGAAGTAAATAAGAGATTTCATATTGAAGAATTAGTTCATATGAATTTATTCCAATCTTCATTCTCATTTCAATTTCCAAATTTAACCTGAAATTTTGAATAATCTTCACAGTGCTTTTTAAAAATAATGGTGTCAAGGTAAATGGTTCATTCTAATTGAAAAATAGTATTAAATTAAATTTATTTGGGATAAAAATATTTAGTAGAGGTAATTAAAACTCTAACAGCCAGCCGAAGGCTGGCACTAGAACGACGAACAAGCTAGCGCGAAGCGCTCGCGAGCGAGTTCTAGTTAAATTATAATTAGATTATTTAGACATATCGTCTTATGTCGATTCATTGGATGGACGTGATTTACTTCTTTACTTATCTATAATACCAATGATACTAATGATACGTATGAAAAGAGCCCTTAATAAAGTCAATGGAAAATTCACGACATTTGAAAGGCTCCTATCGATAGAAACAACCTTCAAGATTATTGGAATAATTTATCTCGTTATAAGGGTAAATTGATTTACTAACTAACCATATTGAGATGATATCGTGAGGCCCGAAATAAGGGTGGGCGTAATGTGTCATACGGTCATTTATTTTAGGCCAGTAAGAAAGAAATATTATGCTAAAATGAGAGAAAGACAGAAAATTGCCTATTCGCACTCTTTCTCTGCACTCTCGTCCACTCTGATCGGAGCAAGCGATATCTATTTTGATTATATTATATAAATAAATCGATGTTTTCATAAGAAAACTAAATACCGTAAATCCTCTAATAGGAGTCCCCGGATTTCTATTGTGCAACCCCCAAAAATCGAAAAATTTCAATTTTCAAACCGTTATAACTCTTCGTCTATACATCGTAGAGACTTGACATCGAAAGTAAATATGTTTCAAATGCTCAAAATAAAACGATAAAACTCTTCCCAAGATGATTTGAGTAGGATAATGGGTAGTTCTGGAAATCCGAGGGGAGCTTTCAATTAGAGGATTTACGGTATCGCTTAATTTAAGACGTTTATTATGAACTACCAAACATTGAAGATGAAATGTTGTGGTATGTTACTATATGATTTCGTAAGTAGTTTAGAGCTCATTAAAATATTTTTTATTCTAACATTATTAATGGTATTTAGCTTTTCCTAGCGTTTATCTATAGTCTACTATTAACATATACAGGCATTGGTCAACTTATTTCATGTGCTCTGGCTCTTCATCGATGGCTTACTTTTGCTGAGTAAGTATTAATACTCTCGATTATAAACGAAAGAGGTACTGCTATCGAGCGACCCATCTCCCCGCTCTCTTTTTTGTTTAGCCATCTGCGTGCTCGATTTTCATTGTCAACACGTGGGGAGAGAGAGCGAAAACGGCGAAACAAAAAGGGGCGAGATGGGGGTCTCTCGCTAACAATACCTCTCTCGTTTATAATGGAGAGTTTCTTCGATAGACATACAGAATTTGCAATTAAACAATTACTAGAATGCTTTAGCTCACCAAATGGCAAAATATTAAACCTAATAAAACAACTATTTAAAATAGTCTTTATTGCATATATCGCTTTGGGATGCTTTTATTTAATATCCAATGCAATTTACTATTATTTTATATATTTCGAATATCCAAAAGATAGTCAGGGACTCGATATGTCCCTTGAAATGTTATTATTAACAGTAAGTTCATTCTGTATTTTGCTACCTAACTAAATGTGCAATATTACAGAATGGAATTTTTCAATATTCGAATTATTTCGTAAACGGAATGAATGTTATTATTATTCCGACAAGTGCAATATTCATATTAGTTAAAGTTCGGAAGAATTACAGTCAAATGACTACACTAAAGAAAAAAGATGAGACTGGTCTGAATAGACGTCTAATAACGCACGTATGATGATTTATAATAAGATTTATGTTTATGAAATATTATGCATACAAGATTTAATTATATATACAAATATTTAGGTCATATGCGAACTTTTCACAAATAACATTAGCTATTTTGTGTTATATATGGATTTATATGGATTCTTTGATGATTTGTTTGATAAACCTGCGACATATTCTATTATATGGAGAATCATTAAAAGAAGCATATTAATCCTATCAGTAATTAATATAAATTTCCTCTTCATACATTGAATAAAAATGGGTACGTGTTTCAGAATATGTTATCAAATATGGAGATATATGGAACAACACTTCAAACAATCACTCTATACTTTTTGATCAAAAGGACATTAAGGGCGAGTTTATCAAAAATGATCACAAACATGGACAAATTTAGCGCCTCGAAAATCAAGACAAGGAAAAGCAGAAAGTACAGAAGAACCAAGTAGCTCCTAGAAGAAAAACCACAAATATTACAGTAACCGGTAGTTCTAATGTAGGAATGACCAGTATTTATTAAAAATGATTAACTCCAAATTATCTCATTCGACACTTCCATATTTGTACCATTATTCATCATTTATTTGTCATTGTGAAATGTGTAATTCGTATGTGCATTTTCAAAATTAAATAAACTGTCTGAATGAAAACTTAATGAGCACCTTAGCAAGTTGCCTTGAAGACTTACTTTTTATGCGATATTCAGGTCAAAGATTTCAATATAATTTGTATTTGAAAGTTTTAAAAGCCGATCAAATTGTCGTTAAATGCATCAAAGATTAAAATTCCCACTTTTGCTTTCGTCAATGAATTGAAAAACAAAGAAAATAGTTGAATTTATCAATTGCATTACAATTTTTTTCATTTTTATTTTCTCACTATTTAATATGAGCCTAAGGAACATTTTTGCTTCCGGAACATGTCCCCGAAACTTGACATGGGCCGGTCAAAATGTACAGTGAAAATTTCAAATCGTTCGTTTGAGTTTCATAGGCCGTACTCATTAGCACTTACGCTGAATATTAAAGATTACCTTTTACTTAGGGACCGCCAAGCCCCGCCCCTTTCACTTGATTCAATATTGTCTATAGCTGATAACCCTTTTGATTATCGTCGATTTTTCTTATTTTATTTTTGTTTCTTGTTTTATTATTAGTTTTTCTTTTCACTTGTTATTGGTCTGCCCTAGTTTAGAGGGCATTGACCTCACACTTACTGACTCTTCTCTCCTGAAATCACTCACCTAAAAAGGGGTATATAAGGAGAGAGGAGCCAGGAAAGGGACCTTCACTCTTTTTGCTACTGAATCATTGGGCTCATTGTTGTTATTTTCCTGCAATAAACTCTATAAAGAACCGAGACTGTAGTCTAATTCAACTTCCACTTCAAACCAAACTAACAGGACAGGCTCTAGTTTGTCATAAAAAGTATATTCTGTGTTAAACCAAGTATCGAAAAACTGAAATTTCAATAACTCGGTTGTTATCAGACCTATGTATCATCAATGCGAATGGACGTTATGAACAACCTCCTATCTTCCAAATAACTCATTTGAAATTCAACAGGCTTTTAGTAGCAATAGAAACGATATCATAATGTTAGTAATCATGAAAAAATACTTGGTGATACAAGATGTGCATTTGCGTCGTTTATAACCGACAAGTAAATACACGGATAGTTTTATTTCAGCATGCATCTTCAAGTTTTAGGAATCGATTTTTAGTTTGATAAAAATTGCGAAGCATCAATTTAGTGGTTTCATTCTCCTTTCTTCAATGATCAATTTCAAACTCATTAATTGCAGACTTTCTCGTTCAATCAATATTCTTTCACTATTCCCATTTTGAAATAATACTATGTTGATTGTTCAGGTCTCTTACCAAAGATGTTAGCCAAGTTACCAGTCGAACTTATATTGTTGATCTGCCAATATCCCGAATTCAAAGACCTGGGACAATTGGCCTGGACTAACAAGCGGATGATGCAAATAATCAAGAAATATCTGCCAATGGCGCTCGAAAGGAACATTTTATTCTATCGTAAGAAACTATTTCTTTTATGACTGAAAATTAATTTGAATATTTAGTGTCTTATACAAACAACGATGTTAGAGAAGGAAGAATCTGTCTGTTTGATTCGCATAATGTTTCTGTTGATTACATAGCTAAATTTACTAGTCATTTATTTCCATATGAAATTATAACTACAAAAGATAAGGTAGATATTTTATTTGACATTGCCAATTTTGTAAATTTTAGATTTTTGCATTGGACAGTAAAAAAAAACTCTTTGAAATCTTTGACCTGAATACTCGAAAAATTAGTAGAGGTTACTTTACAAAGCCAATAGATTGGTTTAATTTTATTGCATCTTTTTGCAGGCCCAAATCCTCCTGAATGGCGTAAATATGCATTTGTCGCTTCTTTCAAAGACAGATTGTATTATTTGGGTGGAGATGATCCCAAAAGATATTACAAGACGAATCGAGTTGATGTAAGAAGATCGAATGAAAGTCCATGAAATAATCTATTCAGGTTTTAATAGATGGACAGTGGCAAACAGGGCCTGCTCTTCCTCTTTCAATTAGATGGGCTCAAACAATAACATGCGATGGAACTTTATACGGTCACATTATAGCATATTCACCATTGTAATTATGGATATTCAGTTATTGATGGAAATGATAGTAGAAAGATATATCGATTATCAGACGATGAACGGGAATGGATTGAAGTCGGAGAGATTCCAGAAAGACAAGGTTATTTCGGAATTGCATCGCTGAATGGAAGAATTTACATAACTGGAGGACACAAGTCGTTAATTTTGTATTAAAATAATGTATTATTGTATATTTAGCTATGGTAGTATATTAAAATCCTGTCTATGTTTCGACCCCTCAGCTCCAGTTGACAGCCGAATTTCTCGAATCGCCGGTATGGATTATGCAAGACGTTTTCATTCGCTCATTGCCGCTAATGGGAAATTGTATACAATCGGAGGGTGAGTTGAGATTTTGCATATCTTTATACGAAATATTTGTTAACTTAGATTTCAACAATATGGTATAGAAAATTTTTGTAACTCAATCGAGGAATACGATCCACAAACGAATAAATGGCAAGAAGTCGGAAAACTTAACATAAAATAAAGCTTGGTTATAATAATCTCAGAGTTCATATAGAAATTCCATTCAATAAAATGTTAAGTAATAATAATAATCTAATTTTAATGCACATGATACAGACAACTTTCGAAGACATCCAGTAGTGATGAGAAATAATTGATAGCATATCGAAAATTGATCAACTTATGTTAACACACCTCTCGAAAATATCCACTCTGAAGCGAATTATTCCGAAAGTACGATAATTAATGATCATTTTCGAAAAACGTATTACAAAATTTGTAGAGTTCAGCTTTCGTAATACTTACCGTTATGTGTTATGGTAGGTGATCCAAACTAAGTTTGGCAATTTGAAGAGCAAAGACATCAATAGCAACGCAACCGATATCCAATACTAGCTGCTGGTGAGCGTCCTCTGCAGTCAACAACTCAAGCACGATTTAGCAAGATCTTCCAGAAGAAAGTCAGGATAAATTGACTAATAAAAATAGCTTATTTTATAAATATTCACCATGATTTGCTTATCTCCTTGATAGATAGATTTGTATATTTCTAGTTTAATTAATAATTCATTTATTTTTTCATTGTAGAAACCATAAGTGATTATTATATACAGCGTGAAACTTTAATTCTTGAAAGAGCGTTCATGATCAATGTGCCAGCTGAGTTCATTTAGAAAATAAACTGGCAGTGATAAAAAACTATGTAATCAATGAAAATGTATCAATTATACAGTAACCGTGTCATGGTAATCAAGTTCGAAATTGGTAAAGGAAATTAAAAG
>LIAE01010566.1:160474-202648 GCA_002287525.1 Diploscapter pachys
TTTATTTTAGGCTATCACGTAATTCGTTCTTACCTATCCGATCGCACCCCACCCCAACATATCCTGGGAAGCAGAGACAGTGTGATCCACGATTGTCAGAGAATTGCTCCAATCGGTTGAACGGGCCATAATAACATAGGGGCAGGCCTCCAGTAGCACATTCTCCCGAACAATGCACATCTGCAATGAAGAGATTTAGGTTGATGATTTCAGATAAAAACATCATTTAGATTCGTTTGTATGTTTTTCGAAGTATTTGTCAAGGAATATGAATAAGAGGGATGAGGAATATTATATTTACAAATAAGTTTTTTCTCACCCTTTTGCAGCCCCACAATCCTCTGCCATTCACTGGGCGTTTGTCCGTTTATGTCGATCGCGGTCACTTGATACGAGAATGAGTCGGCAGAGGAAATGAGCATTTTCGTCATGGCGATCGTCTTCCTGCCATCCACTTCTTCTTCGTAAATTAAACTGTCGCCCTTTCTGATAGCCAGCCGGAACTTATCAGCGATTCCATGCAAAGGCACATCCCATTCGAAGATTTGGTATTCTTCTGTCGCCACATTCACTCGGACATTTTTCACTTCTAGAAAATAAAATAAAATAATCTCCTATGCATTGTGTCTCACCAGACACAGTAACAGGTGTGACCGTAAGATTAGCCAAAGAAAACAGTTGTGGACTGCCATAGTCAATGGCCAAAAGTTGCATTTTGATGGGTCGGTACGGGATTTGCAGACCGAGATTTTCCATGAGGATTAACGACCCATCAGGCAGAATTCGGAATAGCTTCTGTTCCTTCGTAAACGATAGTGTCTTTTCCGAGTTGTAAATAACTGGGTCATTGTCAGTTACCTAAAGAGTTCATTCTTCGTAAGGCTTCTTCGATTGTCTTGCTTACTTCAATATGAGCCACCGTCGACCCTACCGGAGCTACTACAGGCACATAAAAGTGCATTTCGGAATTGCGAAACAGAGGTGGATGATGATTCCTATGAGTTATATGCACTCTGAATTTGATCGAGTCCATCTTATTGCCGGCACATAGCCTAAATATCTTCATGTTTCGAATTTTTCTGTGGAACTTCTTACAAGTGCAGAATTCCAATGTGGTCTGTCTTCTTTTTGATTGCGTGAGTTGGAATTGGCGTAGAGATATAGAAAGCGCTGCGAGAAGATCTTGAAAAATATCATTTTGGATCAAGTTTTTCAGTTATGTTTACCTATACTCGACCCAGTCAATGTCAGTGTCCAACTGCCCGAAACATCCGCCCATTTTTTCGATTCTCTTCTGCATTTCAGGGCCCATTGTGAGTCTGGACCCTTTTTCTGCATCCTCATGGATTCGTAGTTTGTAGAGCTCTGAACTTCATCGCTTGATTTGTCCTTTCTTGACCTGTTGTTTGTCCACCCCCTGCATTGGCGATTCAGTCTAATTGCAGACTCGCTTTCTTATTCTCTGCCTTCTGTTACCTACAATCGATCTCACTCACTTTGCATACCAAATGGGCAGTTATTCAGAATCGCGAATCTCGATATCTCCCCTGAGATTTGATGAGCTCTTCGCTGTACAGATAATTATCATCCACTCCTTTGCCCGCATAAAAACCTCCACCCTTCTCACTTTCGAAGTGCAGCTTTTGTCGCAAAATGCAGCTGAGAAGTCCATCTTCAATTGAATTTGAACGCAACGCGAGAAGAGAAAAGAGGTCTGTTGATAAATGAAAAGGGAAAGCGAGGAGGAGGATTTTACAGAAAAGCAAGGAAGAAGGAGGCTTACCTTCTGAAAACGAGTAGAAGGGACAAAATATGAGAAGTCCCAGGAGGGAAGACCAGCTGAGAGCCAAACGGGACATTGCCATAGGAATCCACAATTGGGCCAAAACGGGTCAACTCATCTGAATTATGTGAATTGGGCGATAAAACTCACGATAAGCACAAATTTACGAGCGCGAAAATGCTCTATAAGGGATAAAAAGGGGATTTATGAAATCTGAGCTGCAAAAATGAGAGGAAATGGTCATTGGAAATGTAAAAACTCACTAGGACATGGCAGAGAGTTGGAGCTTTTCGACTCTGTGACAGATTGCCCTCTTCCCTCCTCTCCCTCTCTCTTTCCCATGTTCAGGCTATTATTTTCCTCAATGACACTCATGTTTCTTTCCCGTTTTGGAGCTATTTGAAATGCATCAAAATCGGCGTGTTTTTTCCTCTTTTCGACTACAAAAGGCAACATTTATAATGAATTATCCAAACTCGGGGCCATTGTCATTTCTACATTCAAATATGCGAGCTGTCGGAGCGTCATTCATGATTAGAATGAAAAAGTGTACTGACCCAGACATAAAGAGGGAGAAGGCAGAGAGATAACCGGTAAAGTGAGTGAATTGATGGATTGATGCAGGAATGAATATGAGTATTGGACCGATTGAAACTGAACTGTAAAGTTAGAGAGAGAGAGAGAGAAGGGAAGTTTGGATGAAGAATGGAAATGAAGGAGATTATCCATTGGAAAGCAGCAGAGTGGACAAAGGAGGATCAGGGAAGGAAGGAATTCGAAGAAGGAGAGCGGAGAGACAAATTTGTGACAGAAGAAAGTGAGAAAATGATTAATCGGTTATCATGATAAGAAATATGATAGGAGAGTGATAAATTATGTACAGAATTTGAGGATCCGAGGTTATTTTGAGGCTTTGCGAAATTTGGGTATCTCGCGCACATAGACATTATGCAGAATGACTGAATGACTGGGACGGCGATTAGAAAACCGAAGCTGCGCCAAAATAGGCCCTGGGGACTGGGATGCAGAAATAGAGAGGGAAGGGAGAGGGCACAGAGAAAGGTGGGCGAGATAAGATGGAATCACACAATCAGAAGAAGCAGAAGGGAGAAATTACTGAAGCAGGGCCATTCCGGAGGGTGAAGTTGCACATAAAAAATGAAGAGAAGAAGCGACTTTTGATAAAGAATGAGAAGAAATCAAAGATGCAGGCGGCCTGCTGCCCGCCGATGAAATATCCGATTCAAGGCTGAGAGAAAAGGAAAGTGAGAGGGCCGGATATAAAAGGGATGAAGCGGGAAGGAAGAAGTAGAGTTGCACTAAGAAAGGAAGAGATCTCGAGGGCAGATAGGACAAATGGCGCCGCGCCACAGTCATTCTGTCATTCACTCGGTCATCCAAAGAGACATTATCCTCATTCGCCCATTCTTCGACCATTTTTGCACATTAGAACTAATTAGGGGACATATGAAACGATGCACCATAAGGGAAGGCAAAACATTGTCAAATAAGGTCGCCAAGGAGCGAAGGGGAGGGAAGAAGACTGTCTCCAGGCTAGGGATAAGAAGCTGCAGACTCAAATTGCCGTAATTAAAAGGGGACGGATTAGGGCCGGGGAAACCATAGAAAAAGCACCTGCCAGGGGGGAGATATTGGGAGGGATATAGGAGGAATTCGATGGTGCAAATTGACCAGAGAAACAGACGAGAAATTGTCGAACATATTTCAAGCGCCGAACGAACGAATGAAATGGGCCAAGTGCCCGAAATGTCCCGTACTCTGCGGAGGTAAGTGGCCCAATCAGAAGATGGACTTCGAGTCAGTCCGTGGCTATATACTTCATTCTCCCAAAAACGCAGCCACTTTTTCGTGGTCTCCCAAAAATGGAAAGCGAATTCTCATTTTACCAGTCGAAAGCCGTCACTCTGACATATTAAATTTCATAAAACAAACGGCGTGAGTACGTCATTTTTTGGCGCCCTGATGAAAAATTTCTCCGCCTTGAAATAGTATAGACAGAGGGGGAGATGAGAGTTTAGAACAAAGATTATGCATGCGTGAATGAAGGAGGGATGAACTTGACAGGCTTTGTAGTGAGGGTGTAGATGAGGCGAATTTGCAAATACCTACGAAAGGATGGACTAATTTTATGCACATTTTACGCTCTCTCATCTAAAAACGAGGCCATATTGGATGGAAAACAATAATAAGAACGCGTTGGGTAATAAATCCCACCCAACTCTTTAAGACAATGTTACCTTGGCGATAGAAAGGTGTGAGATTGGAACACGTTTTTTCTGTAGAAAATTTGCAAAACGACTGGAGGAATTTACTAATGAAAAAGCTCGTGCGAAAAGCATGTGCTGTAATGTAATTGTTTGTAGACCGCTGGACACACATAACTGAATGAATGAAAAAGGGAATTTGAAGCCTGAAAGCGGCAGATTTTGAAAGGGCTATGGGGTGCACTTTAACAAGGGAAACAACCACAGCAATGGCCAAATAAGAAGAGGAGGAGGAGGGGCTATAGGGTGGCAATTATGAGTGAGAAGAAGCAGAATGAAGTGGACATAGAGAGAGACTCGAGATTTGCAGATTCGAGATTCAATGATGAAAGATTTAATATTGAAGTCCGTGCATTCTTTAAGTTCTACGCAGTTTTTCCAAACTATGAGTACAAATCGAGAAGACCCGGGCAGAGCCAACACCGAAACGCGCAACAATAAAGTTTATAAATAAATTGTGAGTGAGTGGTGCTATTTTGTGAAGCTGGAAAGGTGCGAGAGGGGAGAATGGGTTGAAAGACAGAGAATGGGATAGGAAAGAAGAGAAGTAGAGAGAAAGCCATGATGCAATCAAAGGGCTAACCGAAAGACAGAAAGGGACAGTATGAATAATACAAGTCAACTCACCTCGACAAGCAGAAGAATGGAATGGGTTGGAATGGCCAGGCAGTGCACCCCTTCAATCGATGAGCCGTGTCTTCGAAAATGAACGAAATCCTCTTCTTTTTCGATCGAATTTTTCACCGAAAAAATCGACACATAAATTTGAGCATTGTTTTCAACGCGCAGCTGCACAAAAACTGTATGAGAAAATGAGCAGAAATGCTGTTCCAATCAAAACATCCCATATTATCTATTCTCTAGATCTAGACACACGTGTTTTCTCAGATCTGACAACATGCAATTATCTGGTAACTGTCAGCAAAGATTGAATAATAGACAGGTAAAAGTAACTTATTTCTGAAGGTTAAAACTTTGAGGCTATATTTAGGGACCAAGTGCAAATAATATGTGGATGATATACAGTCTCGACGAGAGACATATTCATTCATCATATGTTGCATCATTAAAACAATGAGGGGAGAAGGGAAAAGCCGCCCGAGCTGAGGTCTGTTTGACATGCTTTCAGATTACCAAATAACAGGCAGAATATCCCTTCCCCTATATGACAATATTACGATCATAATAAATGTCAAGATTTTTGATTTTCATGTTACTTGAAATAACGATTACGAATAAAAATAGAAGTTCGAAAGATTGTAGATGATAGGAAAACTCAATGGGAACGATTATTTTTTAATTTTCAATAAGAAGTTCTAAGCCTGAGACAGGTAGATGAAATGTAACTGAATCCGCCTGAGAACTTTTCGACTATTCGGGAAGAAACTAAATAAAATGGCTGCTCGAAGAAGAAGTTTATTTTATTCTTCATTCATATTCTTTTTTGGGTCTCAAATTATTATTTAACTTATATTTTTCATATTTTCTTTGGATTTTTCGGTTTCTTCTTAATTTACCAAATTTCTTGAAGAATGATGATCCTCACAAAATTGTGAGAATTATTCATATTTACACAAAGATCTGTCTCCAAATTATAGGCGCACCCAATTTTTCCGCGATTTCTCGGCATATAATAATGGGTTCGAGGAGATAGTAATTTTTACATTATTGGGAGCCTGAAAGAATATTACTTATCCATTTTCCCCTAATTTACTCAATCAATAAGCTTTCTGTATCAAAAAATTGAAAAGTAGCTTGTCTCAAATTTTTGGGTGCACTTCTCTTCTCGTTTTCTATCTCTGTGCCCGCAATACCTGAACCAATCAGGCCCAAACTTTTCCTCCACGTTCTCTGATATATTCCTTCTATATTCCCAATGTTTCAACCCTATCCGATTTGAAGTAAGAGTTCTACTATTTTTTTCAAAAATTTCATTTAGTAATCCGGATAAATGATACAAATCCTGAAAACATATTTCACTTCGCTTATTTGAGATCAAATACGTCTTCTGAAATTACGTTATCAAACTTCTATACTACTTCAAGCATTCGACTCGCCTTAACTATGGAAAATAGGTCAATTTTTGGTAAATTTTAGACACATTCATGCCATAATCCTATAGAATTGTTTCATGGCAAATTATTATTTTATTTTGAAGGTCTAATAATGACGCTATCAGTTTTTGATAGGTCAGCCATGGCTAAAAATACGAAATTTTTCTCAACATTTTAGGTCAATTTCAATAGTTAAGGAAAATTTTCGAGGAAAAATTCGTAGAACCCTTACTTCAAATCGGATAGGGCTGAAACATTGGGAATATAGGAGGAATATATCAGAGAACGTGGAGGAAAAGTTTGGGCCTGATTGGTCCAGGTATTGCGGACGCTGATAGGAAGCGAGAAGTGCGTCCATGATTTTGAGACAGACCTTAGACCAAATTTTTCATTTGCACTTCAATATCCTTGGTTCTCGTGATTTTTCCAGCGTCCAGATGGGTACCTTAGGCTCGATTATTGCAAAGTCAGAGCGATCAAGAGAGCGTTCAGATTGAAGAGATTCAGACAGATTGGCACATCCTTTGCCGATTATTCATATCTTTCTTTAGTAAACACATAATGTCGCCACAGCTATGTCAAGGATAAATGAAAGCTAGCACAATTTTTACTAGAATTTTTCCCGCTACAATCTTGAAGAATAGTATGTAGTGAAATTTCCTCACTTTTGAGTAATAATCAGGCCTAGGGAGTACTTTCATTAGACGAAAAAAATATGTGGGGGTAGGTCGTAGAGGGAAAATTTTGTATGGCGAGGTAGGTCACAAACTTGAATGTTCACGTTATTGGTTGATTAGAGATATAAAATTCTTAAGAAAATATATAGGGAGTAGGTCGCAGGGGGTTTCTGACGATCGTCCTCCCTAGGTCTGGTAGTAGTTCTTCAACTTGTAATGTTTAAAATAGCATTTTTTTTCGTATTTCGAGATTCCCTCTCGCAATTTTTCATCCCGATTTCCGTGTCCATTCATTTCGGTAATTGCTGCTGATATTAATCGCATTTTTGCGGCCCAGAACACGCATCTTTTGCATGAAGTAGTAAATATCTCGATTTCGCATGAAATGATTCATTCTCATTTCATCTTTCAAAATATTCAAGGCTATCTTGGACTCTCACATTTTTCTTTACAGATTTTCTAAATGCTATTATATTCAAGAAAGATTTGCATACAATGACCTTTTTCCAAAGATTTTCGCATAGTTTGATCGTGTCAAAATTCTCAAATTCTATGCTTTGTTATTTCTCAGCTTTCGTGTACAATGGAGATCCTGAAATATTGGACCCTGATTGCGTGAGCACTTCATTTCCCATTTGTTTCTTGATCATTCTTCTCATTTCGAACTCCAACGACAAACTGTTCCAATTACTGCAATGACGTAAAATCATCTATCAGCCTTTTAATCTTTCGAAGGTTCATTTTTGCAAAATTTTTCTAGTTGAACTTGCTGAAGATTACTCAATGTGGGAATTTTTTCTCTTTTGAAGTTTCTGAATTTCTTATAAGGTCAGATGAGTCGTACAGAATGTATAGAATATGCACGAGGTTTGTCGTAATCCGTTCGAAAAAATGCCTGATCTTCGAAAAATCCCCGAACATCTGTAATCAAGCAGTTTTTCGTGCTCGCCTCATTTCCACCATTTCACTGGCTGTTTATATTCCGCATCAGCGAAATGTGCGCATTTAGCGAAAAGAGACGTGAAAAACTAATTGAACTGAATAAAAGCGTGAAATTCCCTGTGCAATTTCAGATTGCGGACTTTTCTCTGTCAATTTCATCAAGTTTCATCAATTTTAAATTTAGGTGATTTAACCTGAGATCTGGATACCTGAATGTGATCTTCGAATAACAGCATGTCGAAGACTATTCGGGAGCAGTTGAAAGAGGTTGGGTTTAAATTCTGCTATTATTTTCTAAATAAAATGGCTTATGTTTCTACTTGTATTTCCTATCTGCTTCCTTGCAAGATAAAGGCATATGAATGGCTAATTGAGATGGGAGCAGTGTGTGTCCTTGAAGCCAAGAAAAAGGCAATTCCGCCCAAATTGCCTGGATCTGGAGAGTCTTGAAACGGGCTTGAAAAAGGTCTGAAGGAAGGGCCAAAGGTAAACGGGTCTGTCTTCGTCTACATTCCTCATTCGCCCATCAGATATCCTATATCCGGCTTTATCCTCTCAACTTTGGCGTCTTTTTCACACTTTGGCTCCGCCCACTTAACCCCGAGAATCCTTTTTGTTCGCCAACTCTTCATGCATTGCCCCATAGCTGACAGCTCAGAGGATATCCCATTCATGGATAATTCGCATTCATAGCCTTATTAGGGCCTAATCAGTCTATCTCCTTTAACTGTAAAAAGCCATGGTGTGGCATTCACGTCGTATAGATGCGTCCAAGAAGAAAATCGACTTGGCCAAGGTAATTTCACATTTTCCCATGCACATTGCAAAATTTTATTATTTTCTCCTAAAAGATGCTGCTTGTTCCAAAAGACCAAAATGGGTAATTACTCATTTGGGAGTCGAAATGGATAATTACTCATTTGGGAGTCGAAATGGGAAAGAGTTAGCTTTCAAAACTTTGCTTTTTCCGAAAAAATAGCAGATCTAGGATTTTTAATCGTTGATTATTAATTCATGTTTGGGAAGTGTAGCGACATATTGAATTGCCGTTATTTTTATTTTATTTGAACAAAGAAGGTGTTGAGTTTCCTAAATTTGGAGCTGAAATAGACAAGATGGATAGTAGCTTTTGACTGACTGAGTGTGAAAAGAAGATGTGATCTGAACCAGGAAGAAGAAGATAAGGAAATTTAAACGGATGAAGTACGAAGTCAAATTCAATTGTCTCTTCGTTAACGATGCAATATCCTTTCTTTTACATAGCATGTGACTGAGTTTGATAAAATTGTTGCTTCAATTTTGATTTCAACTTAAGTTGGAAGTAAATTTCGAGCACTATTCATAGCAACTCGTGAAGTATTTCAAATTTAAGTTGAACCATTTCCGTTGCGTAGTATCTCTGCAGGAACTTGCTCACTTAGAACCTAGAAAAGTTCGAACATGCAGTCAGCAAACTCCCCTCGGACATTGGGGCTTAAAACATAGAGAGCCGTTCACTAGATAAGGCAACACGGCCCTAACAGAAGCAGTGCAGTGCAGTGCATGATGTCTGGGCCAGGCTGTCCCCAAAGGGATTCTCAACCCTGCCCGCATTCCCATATATATATATATCCGATCAGGGTCCATCCGTGCAAAACTCAGAATATGCAGCGGAAAGGGTTAAAATAAAATAATCGTATTTTGATTTCCAGCTCGCTCCATACGCTCTTCATCTGTCGATGGTGCTTTGTGTGGCGATCTACGTGGTTGCGGGCGCCCTAGCAATTCGGGAGATCGAGGCCACACCCATTCAAAACCAAGTCAGGATACGAAACGAAAATATTTGAAGAGGCTCAAATAAAAACTTCTTTCTTTCATCAGTTGAAAATGTGCGATAGCATTTATAGTAATGAATCAGATTATCAAGTCTTCTAAAGTAAAGCACAATTTGTCTGAAGACAAAAATTCTCTAAATAAATAATTACAGGGAGAAGCTCGGGCGAAGAGACAGAGCGGACAGCCGTTGCATGCAGAACACGACATTAGGAAGTTGTCAAGTCAGTGGATTAAAGGGATATATATAAGGGCTTTTGTGAAGATCACCTATCGTCTGTCTGAAATAGTTACTAATTTTAGAAATAAGATAAAAATGGTTAAGAATTAAATCCTGTTGAGCACTATCAAGTAAGCGGAAGTTAGTTGCGNAAGATGAAGTTTATTAGAAGAAGGAAAATGTGATGCACTTTCTAAGAAGTCTAAATTTGTTAAAATAAATTCTTTAAAAAATGATATTACAGTGAGCCGTACCCGTAGATGCGTTCTGGAGGCTCTTCAACAATTGGCGAAGCAACCCAACTGCACACAATTGATTTATTCAAATCATCTAGAGCAATTAGACAAATGCTACGAACAAGATCTACTCAAACTCGCTGAGATTGTCAAGCAACGAAACGAATTGCAATTTGGTAAGCAAGATAATGTTTTTGTCTAAAGATATTATTTCTTATCGTCTCTGGGGAAATTATATCAAATTTCACATTTATCGTCAACAAGTTATACATCTCAGAGACATTAATAAAAGTAGTAAGCAAAATGATGTTCAATTTTCATCAGCACTTTATGATGACATGTTTTATTCGACCTTTTCCTACTATTTTTAAATTCTCACTTCAGAAGAAGTAACGACAGCCCGAGCGCCGACAGGCATAACGAATGTGACGAAGATCCAAGAAATAAAGGGCTACCAGTACTGGACAATTACGGAATCGGTTCTATTCTGTTTCACAGTTGTTACCACGATTGGTTACGGTAATGTTGCGCCCAAAGTAGGATCTTCAAAGCATTCCCTTTGAATTTTATGAATCTTGATTTTAGACATTCAATGGTCGACTTTTCGTGATTCTCTATGGTCTGATAGGCGTCCCAGTGACAATGTTAGCCATTGCTAATTTGGGCAAATTTCTGGCGACTCTGTTAAAGTCTTGGACTCGACCATTTGTGCAGTGTTATCGGTATTTCAAATAATTTAAAAAATCCGAAATAGTACATTTTAGACGCTTCAAACGACGATACTTCAAGACGAGCTACACGCCTAAAGAAAAACAGAGATTAATGGAGAAGGAATCGAAGAAGCCCAACAAATCGATAGATTTCGACGATGACGATTCGACGGAAGACGACGACGGCGAAGAGCCAGATGACGACGTCGCCACTGAGGTTTAAAGATGTCAAGTACGGTGCTCTAAATTCCTTGATTCAGGGAATGATTCTCTTCGTGAGTTTCATCATTTACATCGTGGCTGGATCGATCGTCATCGCAGCCTACGAGCCTCAGATGGACTTCTTCGAGGTAAGCTTTTTACTAGGAACTAAAAAAACCAATCTTCTAGAAAATATTTTGCACCATTCCATTATTCCACGTTCTGCATAAGAAATTCACTTAGTCTTTCGCTCTTGAAAAATTCAGTTTTATTCAATTGAATTACTTCTCAGCCAAATGACGCTATTTTTATTTACGAGACGAGTAATCTAGAATGGAAGAAGAAAACGGGCAATATTCTAGAAGTTTGTTTTTAGAAACTACTCTGAGATGTTTGAATGTATCACGAAAATTCTGCCAAGTTCTGGAATTTTTCGAGTTACTCAATTTTGGGCTTCAAAATTCGAAATGTCAATTCCTGTGCGCATTCGCAAATGCCCTCTGATAGCCCTTCGAATTCCCCCGAGTCTTTTTGCCGAATTGCCGCGTCCTTGTTTGCGTTTGTACTCTCTGCAGGCGTAAATCACGGCGAACTCGGGCTCGGAATTGCATGTGAAAACGCGATATAAAATGATGAGAATCAGGGAGCAAAATAGCGGACCATAGGAAATATTTGAAATTTAGGCGATTTATTTCAATTTCGTGACTTTAACGACCATTGGACTAGGAGATTTGGTGCCTCAGAGCGATACTTACTTGGTAGGTGAAAAAACAAAGCAGACTGAAAAACTTGTCACTACGTGATACGAAATATTTTGAAATGTTATTGTCATGAGATTTCTAAATTTTTCAACAAAAAAAGGGTAATAATGTGATTATTTCAAATCTAGGTAATAACCTTGGTCTACTGTGCAGTTGGTCTAGCTCTGACAACAATAGCAATCGAAATTGCTGCCGATGCACTGAAGAAACTGCACTATTTTGGAAGAAAAATGGAGAATGTCGGAAATGTGCAGGTTTGGTTCGGCGGCAAGAAGTGGGACTTCAAATGTTGTTTTTCCTTAGCTCAATTAAAATTTTTCAGGATCAGCATGAAAGCGCTCGTGAAAAACCTCGGTGATCAATTCAACGTGCCTATCGACGAATTGGACACGCTGAATCTGGACAAATTTGTGGACGATGCAATGAAGGTCGAACAGGGGGAATTGGCTACTTTAAGGGTAAAAAATCCAAGCATCATCTTTAAACTTATATTTTCCTACTTTCCTAAAAGTGAATAAAATAGTAGATAAACTTTAAGTGACACTATTTTAAGACCAATCGAGACTGGATGAATTCGAATTACTGGCAGACGATAAACGGCGACCTGAACTACATCGACGAGGTGTCGACGCTCTACAGCTATCGTAATTATTACTCTGAGTTCTAAATGCATCAGAATTTTATGAAAAATTGCATGAGTTCATCATTCAAACGGGCATGTCCATTGTGATTTTCATTGAAGATATTGTTGTTTCATCATTATTTTATTGATTTTTATATGTATGGTTTAAATATATCCGAAATTATTTGACTTAACACTCTCTACCTTCGACTAGAAGAGGATAGCATGTTATGCTAATAAGGGATCTATGAAGATCAGCTTTATGAATTCAAATTCGCACTTCATACATCCCTGAACTTCAATTTCAATGTTGTTATACTCGTTTTCGGCACATTTTATATATTCGTTTTCGGAATGATCATAATAAATTTTGAAACTTCTGGATTTTGATCGAATTTCTACAGATCCTGCTCGGTGCGTTTTGGCAACCCATCCTCCATCTCGGTCCGTGTCACCCAGTCTTCAAATAATCGAACATGCACCGATAAACCCGACTTCGTCTACGGCAAATCTTATTACTGATTCTCCCTTATCTCTGAGAACCGTATCGACAGTCTCTCGACATTACGCGAATATTATGAGTCCGGTAAACACTAATGAAATATGCAATTTGGAAAAGTTGTGAATCATAACACACTGAATACGATATAGGATAGGGTTTACAGGAAAAAACCCTTTCTTTATTACTTCGTATGAAATAACGTAATTACTGCAACTCCTTTTTCAGATTGCAAAAATTAGCATATTTTTACTCTGATTTATTATCTTTCCAGGATATAGCAGAGGATGAGGAATTCGTGATGGGAGAGGATGAAAATCTCAACCAATTGATGGAAGCCTACAGGAATTTGAAGAAAGGTAAGTAAAAAATTCGAGTTTATGAGAATTCTAATTTCTAGAGCAAGAAAGTCGTGAAGGCAGATGGAGTTTGGAAGCCCAGAGGCGATATGAGGAGTACAAGGAAATGTGGAAGAAGTACAAGCATACGAGAGAGGGGATGAATTTATGAATCCCTCAAATATGTATAAGGCCATCTAGAATACAGGACATTCTAGTCAAAATTTATTTCTTTCATAAACATTTCTCATGTCTTGTAATTTCTCGATTGCCACATTTCGAAATTTCTAAGCTTCTTATCAAAGAGAAGAAAACGAATAAACTTATCATTTATCGTTTATCGCGTATCAATAGCCATCTTTGGCAATAGAAATGCCATTTTCGTTGACATCGAAGACTGCAAACGCGGGTGACCTTTTCTGAGCTGTGTACGCGAAAGTGTAGGCCGTGTCGAATAGGGAAACCGTCCATAGGCCCCCGTAGTAATGCTCCATAGTCTACAAATGAAACTTGTAAAGGTCGCTTTACTTTTCTCAAAAGAAATTAAATTGTGACAAGAGATAAACCGTCGAAAAATGAGGCTATAACAAATATCTAAATTTGTATTACATCAGAAATATGTTGTGCTACGTCTCCACTGATCTTATTTATGCCAGCAGCAGGATAAAAATCAACAATTGCAGTTTCCATAACTCGAATCATTTCTTCGTCAGTGCCAAATGAAATGGCTACTTCGATTTTATGATTCGGATATTGCCGGTGTCTAAAGTAAAAATTGGATATCTAATCTGAAGATTCTAAATGGTACTATGAAATTTCATCATGAGAATCATAGATCTGAGCTACGATCTCTATAAAATTAACTATGTCTTGCATGCCGATCTTCATCACGATGATCTAAGTTTCTAAGATACAGAAATTTCTTACATATGACTCTCCTTATAAGTAACAACCTCAGGGTTATATTTCGCTATGTATTTAGTTCTGGCTGAATCATGACATAAGATGAGGTGGATTAGCAAGAAGATAGTAGGAATCAAAAATCGAAGTAAAAGTAACATCGATCAAATTTGGAACGCAGCCACGGAACTGTCACTGTTTTCATTCAGTAATCTTGACGAAAACATTGACTTCCTAATCGAATTATTCCCCTCTGCAAAGGCACTTCAAAATTCAGGTCAACAAATTCAGGTGTTCCAATTTCACCTAATTCCTGTTCACTTCCGATCAGCTCTTAGATCAATTATTTTTCTGAATCCTCATTTTTTTCCTAGTGAAAAATAATGCGTCATCAATATTTCAAAACCTTCGGATTTTAGCAGATGAAGTGATGGGTCCTGACAAATCTTATTCTTGCCTGGAAATTTGAACGTTCGAGTCTTTTCGCTTTTTTTCTTCCATTCTCCTTTCTTTCCCCTGCTTCATAATCAATAGAGAAAGCACTAGTTCCCCCCTCTCTGCATGTCTAACCATATGCAATGGGCGGGGCGAGGCCCTTCTCGAATGATCGAGCAACCACTAGCCCAAAATAAAGAGTACTCTCTCCCGCCGAAAATCGCCATTTCAACGACGCTTTTTGCGCTGAACTGTGATTTATCCAGACTTGCAGCTCTCATTCAAAGCGTGAGTTCTAATTATTCGCTAATTACCCCCCAACTATCTCGTTTGCTTTTGATAACTGGGCAGTTTATCTTGGTCCCTTTTGAACGAATTAAAGCTTTTCCATAGATTTCTCTATTGAATTTTCACAAGTCCCAAAATCTCGTCTAAAACTAATCTGTCGGGTTTCAGAATCTGAAAAGATGACGACTAAGGCGAACGCGATCGGCATCGATCTGGGCACGACCTACTCCTGCGTGGGTGTCTTCATGCACGGCAAGGTCGAGATCATCGCCAATGATCAGGTCAGAACTCTTTCAAAATCTGGCAAAATTCGAAATCCTGAAATTTTTGCAGAAATATTTTAAAAATTCGTGATCATGATTCAGAAACGATATGTCATTATTCTAAAAAAAAAAAATCCAGGAAAATGGAATAATGGCCTAAAATTTCAGGGCAACCGCACGACCCCCAGTTACGTGGCCTTCACGGACACGGAGCGTCTGATCGGAGATGCAGCCAAGAACCAGGTCGCCATGAACCCGCACAATACCGTCTTCGACGCCAAGCGTCTCATCGGCAGGAAGTTCGACGACGCGGCCGTGCAGAGTGACATGAAGCACTGGCCGTTCAAGGTGGGTTCGGAAAAATGAAAGATTTTGAAAAGCTGGGCAGAAAGCGACACATTTCTCTCAAAAATTTACGAGCAAACTAAAAATTGAACAAAAGTAAACAAATGAAAATAATTTGCGTTATTTTAGGTGGTGAACGCTGAGGGCAACAAGCCGAAGGTGCAGGTGGATTACAAGGGCGAGACGAAGACGTTCACGCCTGAAGAGATCTCCTCCATGGTCCTGCTCAAGATGAAGGAGACCGCCGAGGCATTCCTCGGACAGACTTGCAAGGTGAGCAGAGAATGAAAGATAAAATTTGTACAAAAAATTTTAAATACTTTGACAATGTCAATTTTTTTTTTTGATTTTCGAAATAAAATGAGTGAATTTTCAGGACGCCGTGATCACGGTCCCGGCCTACTTCAACGACTCTCAGCGTCAGGCTACCAAGGATGCTGGAGCTATCTCTGGACTGAACGTGCTCCGTATCATCAATGAGCCGACTGCGGCAGCCATCGCGTACGGACTCGACAAGAAGGGCCACGGCGAGCGCAACGTCCTCATCTTCGATCTTGGTGGCGGTACTTTCGATGTGTCCATCTTGACCATCGAGGATGGCATCTTCGAAGTCAAGTCCACTGCTGGAGACACTCACCTCGGAGGAGAGGACTTCGACAACAGGTATGAGACAAGCATGGGAAAATTGACGATATTCATAATTTTTGAAAGGTGAGATGAAGGAAATCGAAAGATTTTGGAATTGATCCGAGCAAATGATTTCTTGAGAGAACTGAAGAGTAACGAATTATGAAATTTACAATAGGACTTTGAAAATGATAAAACTTCTAGAGAATGAAAATAATCTCTAATTGTTTTCAGAATGGTGAACCACTTCGTGGCGGAATTCAAGCGAAAGCACAAGAAGGATCTCGCCTCCAACCCTCGTGCTCTTCGTCGTCTGCGCACGGCCTGCGAGCGCGCCAAGCGCACCCTCTCGTCCTCGTCCCAGGCCTCGATCGAGATCGACTCTCTGTTCGAGGGTATCGACTTCTACACCAACATCACCAGGGCCAGATTCGAGGAGCTCTGCGCCGACCTCTTCCGCTCCACCATGGACCCGGTCGAGAAGGCTATCAGAGACGCCAAGATGGACAAGTCTCAGGTACAGAAAATACGAACTTCTTCGCCAAAAATAAACTAATTCAGATCCACGACATCGTCCTCGTCGGTGGCTCTACTCGTATCCCGAAGGTGCAGAAACTTTTGTCGGATCTGTTCTCGGGCAAGGAACTGAACAAGTCCATCAATCCTGATGAGGCCGTCGCTTACGGAGCAGCTGTTCAAGCCGCCATCCTGTCCGGAGACAAGTCCGAGGCCGTCCAGGACCTGCTGCTGCTCGACGTCGCTCCTTTGTCTCTCGGTATCGAGACTGCAGGAGGTGTGATGACTGCTCTCATCAAGCGCAACACCACCATCCCCACCAAGACCTCGCAGACGTTCACCACCTACTCCGACAATCAGCCTGGAGTAAGTTTTTTGGGGAAAAATTGAAGAATCAATTTAAAAATAAAATAAATAATTGGATTTCAAAGAAAGTGAAAAGATTGATTGAAATTATGAAATTTTCAGGTGCTGATCCAGGTCTACGAGGGCGAGCGCGCGATGACCAAGGACAACAACCTGCTGGGCAAGTTCGAGCTCTCCGGAATCCCGCCCGCCCCCAGGGGAGTGCCCCAAATCGAGGTCACATTCGACATCGACGCCAACGGCATCCTCAATGTCTCCGCGCAGGACAAGTCCACCGGCAAGCAGAACAAAATCACCATCACCAATGACAAGGTCAGGGGAAGGGAAAAGATAATGGAAAATAGATGAAGATGGGTTGAGAAGGAAGAAATTGAATACTTGGAAGAGGAATGAATTTTTGAAATGAAATTAGAAGAAAGTTTGATTTCCTAGGAATAGGAAGAGCATTAGAAATGAATGAATTTGAATTGATGATTTCCAGGGCCGTCTGTCGAAGGACGAGATCGAGCGCATGGTTTCTGAAGCCGAGAAGTACAAGGCGGACGATGAGAAGCAGAAGGACCGCATCTCGGCCAAGAACGCCCTCGAGTCGTACGCCTTCAACATCAAGCAGACCATCGAAGACGAAAAGCTCAAGGACAAGATCTCGGTTAGTTTAGGGAAAATAAAAGAAAGGAAGAGGAATTAAGAAATGGATTAGTGAGGGTTTTGAAATGAAGAAAGAATGATGAAACGGGGAAGAAACTCGTAAGAATCTCGAAGAAAAGTAAAGAAATATGAGATTTTGATAACCAAAATTCTTTTTATTAATGTTATTTGCAGGAGGACGACAAGAAGAAGATCGAGGACAAGTGCAACGAGGTGATCAGATGGCTGGACAGCAACCAGACTGCGGAGAAGGACGAATTCGAGCACCAGCAGAAGGAACTCGAGGGCATCTGCAACCCCATCATCACGAAGCTCTACCAGGTAAAAGAAAAATATAGTTGAACTTGAGTCTAAGGTCAAATTCTGAAACCCAAGTCTGATTCAAAGTCTGACGTCAAACAATTTTGAAATTGAAATTCTGATGTGAAAGATGTGTAAGAATTGGCAAGTTAAAACCTGAACATTGACTAGCATTAGGAATTTTTGAATCCCAAGTTTTAAAGCTCTAAAAATTGAAGAAATCGATGAATTGTGAATTTTCAGCAGGCCGGCGGAGCGCCCGGTGGAATGCCGCCCGGTGCGGGACCCCAGTCTGGAGGCGCTAGCGGAGGCCCCACCATCGAAGAGGTCGACTAATTTCTTGCGAGTCCTTTCTCGTCACTTCGTTGCCCAAGTCTTCTCTCCACCTCCTTCCTTCCTTCTTTCCTCTTCCCTTGATCCCGTCATCCACCCACTTTCCCTCCTACTCAGCCAAGATTAAAGTTGGATTGTTGAATTTTATTCTTTCTAAATTATTGTTTCTAGATTTTTTAAAGAATTGTTTTCTAATGTTTTTTAGAAACTTTTCTACTTGATCTCATTCCTTTCTCTGTTGGGTTTCTGGAGAATTGTTGAGTTGAGAAGAAGGAATTGAAAGAATAAATTTATTTTAGAAAAAGAAAAGACATGTCTTGAGGTTTTTGATAAGTGAAAGACACATGATATGAGCAAAATGATAAGATCGGTTCGAAAACGCAATAAAACCAAGTACAGGACGATTTGAACAAGTTATCACGACCTTACAAGTAGGGACCGCAAATAGTTTTGCAAAAGTCATAGTTTGAGCAATTTTCTTCTCCAAATGGTCAAATTCGATGTGACTACAAATATTCTAGACCGAAAGAATTGGTCTAGACTGATCAGCGAAATAAACACGTTTCCAGTTCATAAAATCTTCGCAAGCGTAAGCGGATACGCACTGTCTGATATAATTTTCTGGCCAAAGTCCATTTTTTATTAATGGTTTATCGAAGTCTGATTATGCCGGTCCACTTTGAAGGATATTTGGTTTCCATTTTTGGGGTTTCAAATGAGTATTTTTGAACGAAAGCGAAAAATTCAGGGTAGAGGTTGCGGTCCTTACTTATACTTTGAAAATAGTGAGGGAAAACAAGACTAAAACTTCTGTTGCCCGCTCAGTTAAGGTAAATGCAAGACGTTTTCAAAGAATAAGGGTTGTAAGGCCGTGTTATTGGAAATCTTAAAACCTACAGAATGGAATTAGTTGAAAGTGGAGAATTAGCATCCCTCTAGATTCAAAGCTATTCTCACTAGGCAGAGAATAGCATGGAGAAAGAGCATATGCTAATTTTTGAACTCTAGGAACTTGGAATAGTTTACAGAATGGGGAATTAGTTCGAGGTGGATTCCTTGAGCAGTTTTCTGGCTGGAGAGGTTGATTCTTGGGTAGGGCCTTGGCCCTGGCAAATGACTGTAGTGGCGATGTCCCTATTCTCCTCCATTTCTGTCACGATTACATAGGCGTTCTTCTCGTCGTTCGCCTCAGCGTAGCACTCCCGACACAGTGCCTGATAAGTGTCCTCTCCTCCGATCACTTCTATCTGGAATTTATCATTTAAAGAATCTTACCATTTATCTCTTGAAGTGCTTATCATTTCAAATTTTTAAAATTTGGTGATTTTATCGTAAAAAAAACAAATACCTTAGTCTCCATGGTATTTCTGTGCGTGAAGTGCGCGTCAGACCCACATCGCACACAAACAGCACTAACTTGTTTGATTTCATCCGCCAGAGGCAGAATCAGCGATGTCTGGGGGAAGGGCTGAAGAATTCGTTTCAGAAATTCGATTCTTTAGAAAATTAGAATTTTTGCAAGAAATGAGAATATTCCCACTTTTCTCTCGAAAGTGCCACTCAGTAGAGCGACGCACACAATTTTGCCCTGGCCCGCCAGCTCTTCACAGGTCGCCGCGAGATCCTCGAACTGAGAATTCAAAATTGAGAAATTTCGGCGAAAATGGAAAATTACAAATTGCCCCTCGTCGATCGAAACCACCTGCACGGTATCGTCGAAAAGCATCGATTTCACCTCGTGCAGTCTTCTCGCTTTCACAGTCACGCCTTTGCCGATGAGTCTGAAAATTTGAATCTAAAGAACTATTCTAGTCTTTAGATTTCCTACTTTGTATGAGTGGAAACTCGGTCCTTGTCATATCTCGTGTCTCCTGCGTATTTGACGAGAACGCACTTCTTCCTCGCAATAATTTGTCTGTCATGCATTCGCAGCAGTTCGGTTCTGCAAAAATTTCAAATTCTGACCTGAATTTGAATTTCAAGCATTTTGAAAATAAAGTACTCATTCTCTTGAATCTCGACGAGAGGTTACAATTCTCTTCAATTTTCATAAACTTTGAAAAACCCACGTCTTTCCGCTGAACATAGGCCCGAGAATACATGTTATGCTGCCTCTCATTGGACTTCTGCAATCGAGTCGACTGAAATTGCAGGGCGTCCGAGGCTTGTCGTCAATTTCAGGAATCATTTCCTAAGCATACAGTAATTATCTTCCAAAAGAATAACAACAAATCAAGTTGAACTGGATTACTTATATAGAGAAGAAGATGGAGATATGGATTGATCCCACCACTTTAGAAGATAAAGGGAGAGGCTATTGATAAGCCCTTATCAGATAGAGAAAGCCTGCAAAGGCGATCAGAGTCATATGATCTGATCCAAAACAGGCATCATTTTTTCTCTCCTCCAACTTCTGAAGATATTCAATTTGGTGAAAAACCAATATTCTTCGCGAAGAACAATAAACATTTCAAATTTCAAACCATTCTTATTCGAAGTTCATCGGGATAGCAACAAAATAGGGACACACGAATCAAATACTCTTGCGCGAGGAATAATAAGTAATAGGTCAAGGTCAAAATAAGCGGGTCACACATTCAGAGAATAAAGTTAGAACCTGTGCATACGGAATAAAGTTTGAGATCGGCGAATGATTAGAGAACATTAGATAAAATAACAAAGCGAAAGCAAGTCAATGAAAGAAATCTATTCAAAATAAGGCAGTTGAAAAGAGACGATAACAAAGTGAGCTAGAATAGACTCGTACTGGGGATTCACCGTATCAGTTTTGGAAGGGTTGATTATGACAGCGAAAGGAAAGAGGGGTAGATTTAGTCCTTGTCCTTAAAGTCTTCGATGCCCTGCTGTGTGATGGAGAACGTGGCCTCGGCTTCGGGCAGGCTAAAAAATGGTTTATCTTCGAAAAAAAATTTAATGGATTCATTTCATAGAAGCTCCCATCAAAGTTCTTAGCTTCTGCATTTCAAAATTGCGAAGAAAAACTGTTACTTTGAATAAATGAATAGAAAGTTTTCAATTTATTCTTTACTCCTTTACAATTTACCTAGGCGACTGTTGAACCTTGCAGACCCTGGACTCAGCCTTGCCCTTCTTCATGTACAGTCTGGTGGTGCTCATGTGCGCGATGATGTTTCCGCCGACAGGCTTCTTCGGATCCGCGTACATTCCGGCCCCGCCGTCCACAGAGGCAACAACCTAAATTTTCACTTTTCAGAGAAATTGTGTAATTTCACAATTCTGCCCTTTCTATAGCATTTTCGTGTAAACAACCATGTTTTTCGCATTTCAACGGAAAAAGTGCCAAGGACTGAAAATAAAGGGGAAAAGTTAAATTCGAAAGATATTCAACAAATTTTAAAAAGATGAAGGAAAGGAATTTTCACTATTAATTTGCTGAAATGTTGATATTTCCAGACCTGATTAGTGATGACGATCGCGACGCCGAACTCGTTGCAGAGATTGTGGAGGAGACGCAGGAATTTGGCGAGGGCCATCTGGCGGGCGGCTAGCTCACCACGGCCAGTGTATTCCGTTCTGCAAGATTATTTTATCCTCAAGAAAAACACTTTAATGTTTCTGTTGTTTGCTGTAGAATATGTCTTGCATTCCTATTATTTTACATCTTTTTAATTTTGCAATTTTCAAGTTGAAATAAATGAAATGGCTTTGAATCTAGGAGATATTCAAAAGAAAGTCTTGCAATTCATTCTTCTATTGCTGTCTCCCACTACCCTGCAATAACATTGAGTTGACTAATCTGAACAGTGACAATGTACCTGAACTGAGCAGTGGCGCAGTCGACAATCACCAGTGCGTAGCGACTTTCACTCATCATGGCGCCTGCAGTCATCGCCAGCTGGTACATGTGCTCCGAGTTGTAGGAGCGCGCCACAGCCACATTCTCCAGCACGTCCTCTCCGGTCATGTTGAATCTGCAAAAATAGGGAGTATTGACTTATTTTTTCTAAAGCTTATCATTCGCATGTCTTTTCTTGGTCATTCATAGCATTTTCTTTTAGTTTCATCTCACGCATGTCTTTATGTTTTGAAAATTTTAAGTTATGAAAGAACTCTCAGCTTCCTATCAACAATCCGTGAGAATCTTGTTTCCTTTCAATTCGTTTTGCATGAAAATTTTAAAAATAAATAAATAAAAGAATATTCAAGTTTTGAATCTATGAAGAAATCCGTATACCTGGAAGCAATAGCGAGGAGTCTCTCGGGCCTGAATGTGCCCTCGGTGTCGATCCAGAGGCACTTGCCCTCTGCACCTCCCATGTCGACAGGCAGCTGGCAGATCACCGCCAAGCTGTGGCACAGCTGCGTTTTGCCCGTGCGGAATTCCCCGTAGACCTGCAAAAATGGTTATTTTGATAAAAAAAGAACTGATATTAAAAGTGATTTCGTCTAGATTTGAATATTTTTTCTTAGAAAATTACATTGTTCCAGAAATGAATACCCAACCTCAGTAATACTTCCTGTCTCGATGCCTCCACCCAGGACTCTGTCAAGGGCTGCAGAGCCCGTGCGAATCTGCACCATCTGACTGCGCTTCACGTGGATCTCGGAAGCCGTCGTGTAGCCGAGCGGCACAAATTTGGTGGCAGCATTCTGTAAGAAAGACTATTCTGATGCCAGAACAATAGATTTTTAAACCCACGAAAATCATCTCGGCCTTTTTCTCGGAGATGCCGTTGACGAGGAGCAGTTCCTTGCGCGGATACATCGCGACGGACTCGACTGTGTTGAAGCCCGCCTGGCGGATCTTCTTGATGTCCGAAGCAGCGATGCCGTGTTGCTGAAAAATTGGCAATTCATTATAGCTCTCATTGGAAATTGGTGGTTTCTCTGATTTTCTGAGAGATTTGAAGATTTCATTCAAACATTAAAGGAAAAAGCGACTTTCTCTCTACAATGTCTTCTATCCTTCTTGTGTAACAAGGCTGCACGAAACTTCGAGTTGGGATTTTTCAAATTCTTGACTTCGCGCAACCCTGTTTGCAAGACCGTTATAATGAATGTTTTCGAAAATTTAATTTTTCATGACTATCTGGTTGAACTTTCAAATTTAGCATATTTTTGTACCTCCAACTTCTGAATGGGAGTGTAGGAGAGCATTTCCTCATGCTGTTCAGCCTGAGCGGCCTCGTTCTCAGTAGTCTCCTCGTTCTGCTGCTGCTGCGTGACGTCCTGCAGGGCCTGCCTGTCCCTCTCCATTTGCATTGCTCCTCCACCGCTTCCACTCTTCGAACGCGACTTCTGTGCAACGCCAGACATTTGATGATACTGAAAGTAAGGAAAATTAGAGTGTCGGGGAAAAAGCTGAAAAATAGAAATTGCGAAAATTCACATGCAAAGAGGAATGAAAACAGACAGACTTCTCAAAACTCGATCCGCAGAAATAATAGTGTGCCATATTAAGAGAGTAAAAGAACACATATTCTTTTCTTTTCTCGAAAAGATACATTATTTCTTCTGCGGGTCGAGTTTTGAGAAGTCTGCAGGGGAGATGCGAAGTGAAGAAAACAAAGTGTCAATGAACCATTGCATCATGGAAGAGTGTTCAAATAGCTCATGAAAAGAGCTGTTTTTTTCGAAGGTGCACATATTTTGTGAAGATTTTCGAAATACTTTGCGCAAATCGCATTCGAATAATGTTTCGCGCCGTCAATCATACGGTCAGTGGCTAGAGAGTGGTCATTGTTGGAGAGAGCAGAGAAAGAGAAGGAATCGAGTTGAAAGGAGTCAGGCAGAGACGCAGAATAACAGGCTATTCGACGTGCAAGTGGCTAGAGTGTTGGAGAAATAGTGAAGTCCTCAGTGGAGATAGAGAAAAAGGCGGGTCTGGTGTTGTCTATCTTTCTCTCAGCATCGGGCAGGCAAGCAGTGTCTAGCAGTGCGGGGCCGGCCTGCTCTAGGTCTAGCCAGCCTCCCTTGCCTTCTCTCCTCTCCACCCTATCCCCCATCACCTAGCCTGTGTACGTTGGTATTAGTCGGCACGGGTCGCGGCGGCCCTGCTTCCTTGCTGCAAATTCATTCACTCACTTACTTATCCGCGCCTTTTCATTCTTACCTTTGAAAATCACCGCTCGAATTTATATTAGATTTCATTTCAACAGGGTTTTCACTTATTTCATTTCTTCGAAACAGCTGATCAATTTCGCCTCTCTACTTTTGTGTTATCCCATAGTTTATTCTAAGTCATAAGATACAACGTGAATATCAAGTTTTTAGCGATCACTTGAAAATGTGGCTTACTCATGATAGATAACTTGATAAAAACGCCTGAGTTTAATTTCTCGACTCCCCCGCCCTTAAAGTGACTCAGAATTGGTTCTGCAGCTATTTCGTAGCACATTCAGATGATGTGTGATTGACCTACTTCATAGTGCATTCGTCCATCTCAATTCTCAATTCAGTCAGTTCACGAACTGCCTTGACTTTTCAGTACCCCAAAACGTTGCCCTTGATTTCCACTATCTACGCGAAATTATCGATGGGAATCTTATTTCGCCTTTAAATACTCGCGCATATCGTTAAAGGCGGATTAAGATTAACTGAAAAATTGTTTATGCTTATGGTTTATTTTATATCAAGGTTCAGGATGTGCCAACTATAGCCCTGAGACTTGAATATATCTGAGTCTGCTGCTATTTCCCTCACTAAATATGGACAATGATAGGGCCGGTGTCAATCAACAGGGGATGCAGCAGCAACAGGGGAATCAACAACCATTAATTGTCTTCCAGGAACAGGACAATTATTCTTTCGAAGTACGTAAATGTGTGACTTAAAAATTATAATTCTATTCATATAGGACTCGGAGCGCTTCGAAGAAGACTCGGAGGTCTCGTGGGCGTCGTCAGATGGAATTCTGACGAACCAAAGTTGGCGTGGCTGGGCGCCAGGCAATGGAATTTCAGACCCAGTAAATGGTATGATTTAATTAATCCTAGAAAATATATAATTAATTTAAGTATCCGGCATCCCGCCCTGTCTATTGTACCCTTTATCATATTCGAATACGGGGCGATATTCATCTAATTCGAACTCAACTCCAATCCAACACCAAAATACTAAGGAACCGACGACAAGTGCTGAGCGTAAGAATCATATTCACTTCGGCATTTCAGTTTTAAATTTAGCTTCTGCGTCGACACCTTCGAATATTCCGACTCTATTGAATTTGTCAACTTACGCCTGTGCTAAATCTTTAACCTTTGAAAGTATTGATGAAGGCTATCGGTTAGCGATTCGGAGGATCAAGGTAGATTTATTAAACCTCCAATTTAATTCAAATATTTAATTGATCTCAGGAGATAAACCCTATGAATGGCGAGCCTGACACTATTCCTGAGAAGTTGTTGGTTCCGATTATTCAACTATGTTTCCCCGCTTCGTCCGACGATATTCGGATATATTCCTGTCTGGCGAATGGAAATGCGGACGAATTCAACGAGGGAGAGAATCTGTACAACTGTGGTGCAGTGCGGGATGTGTTTCAAATTGGCTACCTACTCTCTGCCACAGTCTCAGATATCAATTTTCCCCAGGTACTAAATTCAAGGACTATATAATTCTCAAGTTCTAAAGCTAATGTTCACATTGAACTTAAAACATCTAACAATAGGACTATGACTATGATTTCAGACGACCTATTACGTCTCCCTCCGGGTGGACCGCTGCCGCATCATTAGCTGTGACTGTTCCTGTCAGAAGCGAAGCAAGTGGTGTGGTCACATCGTCGCCGTTTGCCTCTACAGAATTGGTAATGCCAAGGACGTCCACTTCAGACCCACGATCATGGAATCCGTTAACGAACTGTCTCACTACAAGTTGAAACAATTCACTCAATACCTCATCTATGAGCTGCCAACCGAATATCTCCCGATTGCACAGAAAATGCTCGATCAAATCAAATGTCCAACTTCGGAGATCAATCAGCGAGATGGAGCGCCAGATCCGACCGATGGGGGTCATGACTTCCTTGCTTTGTGGGCCTTGGACGATGAGAATCTCACGATGAACATTCAAAAGCTGCTGATTAAGTATTGCCATCCTGCCCCACTCGTGCATTGCGACGTGAATTTCATCGCCTCTTCGCCAAATCCCATCACCGGAGAATACCAAACGATGCTGAAGCCATTGCGCTCAAGGGAACCTGAAGGAATGTGGAACTTGATCTCGATCGCCCGGGAGATGCTGTCGAGGAGAGATGAGAATGCCGTCAGACTATTGCGAATCATCACAGAACAATGCATCAGCAACGGTCTCGTCCTGCAGTGGTGGTACTTTACGAAGCTCGTGCAGTCTGGAAGATGGACCCAACAGAATTCGTCCAAGGGCTGCTCGCTCTCGGGCACCCAGCTTTCACTCGCTCAACTCTGTGACGAAGTCGTTTCACTCTGGAAATCAGTCGCTCTAAATCCAACACTGACTTCTGCAAGCAGACAGCAACTCGCCTCCTTCCTCCAATCATACCATCGAGTAACAGTGAATTACCTGTGGAAAATCGCCTCAAAGTGGGAAAGCGACAGTGTGGCAGTTAACTCGCTTCAGACAGTCTCCCTCGTGTCGACCTCGGGTAGCGGAGTGCTCAATCGCTACCTCGCCTCCTTCGATCTCGTCTCCTTCCCAGGATTCTACACAGCTCTCCAGTGCTGCTTATCCCTCTCAGATCCATTCATCCCCTACATCCCACACACCACTACTCTGTCAATCCCATCTCAATGCGACCTCGAAACACTCAACTTCAACCCGATCATGGTCGAGCCAGTCATCCCCAAGAAGCGGAAGAGTCGGAAGAAGAAATCGAAGAAGCGCAGCCACAAGAGCAACACAACGAGGCAGCAGAATCAGCCGATTATGGCGCCGATACATTTCGATGATGAATCGTCACTGAAGAGGAACGTGGATGCTGCCTGTAGGAATGCAGCTGAGAGACAGATGGGTGGAGATGAGGAGAGCACTGAAAGTGGACAGGAATCTGATGTGGCGCCGAATGACGTGCAGGGTAAGCATGCATTTAAAATAGGTAAAAAAGTTAGAAACCTTCAGGAAGCTCAATGATGCCTACGACGTCTGGCCTGACTAGTCAATCTACACCAAGACAACCCACAGACGATATTGACGCTGTGCTTGCTGCTGCCTACCAGCCTATGGACAGAATCGAAGTCAGATTTGCAGAATGTGAAGCTTTGTCGGCACATGGATTTGTGAAAGAAGTACGTCTTTTTAAGAGTTATTAAAACTAAATTAAAATGATGAAATTGCATCTTTAGGCAACCGAAGTAGCACTTTCGCTGACGAAATACATCGTGGAAAATCTGACAGAGCAGTCATTGAATCTTGGTCAAAGCGAGCAGAACAACGACTCTCGAAACATCGACAGTCAAGTGGCTCGGTGCCAGAAATTCATCAGCACCCTGGAGAAAGCCCTATACATTGCGCATATTCTCAGAGCTACCTGACTTCAAGCTAAGATGTTCGAGTTTGTACTCAGTGTGCTGCAAATCCCCAAGTATCCATTGGTGACGAAGTTTCAGCAAGTCAAATTGTACTATTTGGTAAGCAAGGCAGAAAAATAACGATTTCAAATGAATCTTTAGGAAGCTGAATTGGTCCTTGTTCTGCAACAAATCCAAATGGGTCCTAAGGAGGTTGAACTGCTCCGATCTGCTGCTGTCTCGATTCAGTCCAATATCATTGCTTCGAGAGGCGTACCACCGATTTCTCTCGTTTACTTCATCTTTGATAAACTTGCCTATGGACAAACTGCACAACATAATTTGGCTAATAATGAGTAGGAAGAATGTCTTCGGCGTGAAAAATGATTTAATTTTTAGCAATACCAGCCGGCAAAGAGTGGATAATGAAACGCTTGCATTCGACACCGCAGTTGCTGCATTAGGATTTAGGCTTAATTGTGAAGAACACGAATATCCAATGCTCTCAGAGTCAATAAGAAGGCAGAAGTCAGATCTGAGCTTTACATTGATTATGAGGTAGGAGAACTTCATTTTCTTCAAAGCTATATCTGAGCATTTAGATACAAAGATTCGGATGAGAAGTTGTACAAGATTCTAGACAAATTGCTTGATGTCAACCTGCATAAGATGTATAGGTATGGAAAACTTGTAGTTTCCTGAAAAGATGACTATAACTTTAGCAACTATCCTTCGAACGCAGTCTATTTCTACGAACAAGCTAATCCCGGCTCGATTTATGGAAGAACGAATCCTCGTCAGCCTTATGGAGCGATGCAGCAAATGCAGGCCCCTCTAATTCAGCAAAGGATTCCTGTGAATCGGTCAATCTCCGTGCAATCTGCTGATTCTCTGAGAGAAGAAGTGGATGCTCTGTCGAATACCATGGATAATGTGTCTATTGGGAGAATGTGAGATAAGTCTGTAATTGATAATGCAAGTATCGGTTTAGAAGTGGTCACCGCTCATCCGACGACGGAAGCGACAGCGTGGTCGGATCTTCCTCAGCCAGCAGTGAGTCTGCAGCCGGTCCATCCCACATCCAACCCAATCAGTCTTCCGGTAGCCAAATGATTCAACAGCAGCAGCAACAACAACAACAGCAACAACAAGCCGGCAAGCAGCGATTCAAGAAGAGGAATCAGCAGAATGCAGCTACAGTGACTTTGGAAGCGCATGTATCAAATTTGTTCGAATTGGCGAAGCGGATTGAGATCGAAGCGGGTGGAGGACAGAATGCGGTGGTCTTCGCATTGGGTCATAACCATCAAATGGCCATCAATGCCGGTATCTTTAAATTTATCTAATTGGTTAGAACCTTGAAATTTAGCATCCCACAGACGACTTCGAATGTGCTCCCTGTTAACTTGCATGTACGCCCTCGGACTTCACAACAGTGCGAGCTCTTCGTGGAAAGGACGCACTTACAGTCAGCAAGTACCCTTCATCAATCTGCAAGTCAAGGCTGTTGGCGTGCCTGCGATCGAACTGATTCGGCACACTTGGCAGGCGCATCTCACTCCTGTCGAAGTGCTGGAGTTGACGAAGGATGTAAGAACGAGGATCAGCTTAAAGATGATTATTACTATTATTGTTAACCATTCTAGATCTTCGGATCCACGGCGGATGGTCCGACCAAGGAAGAAGCAGCTAAATTGGCTGTGACTGTTCTATCGAAGGCTCACATTCTGGCGACCGATGACACTAACAAGACGATTGAGAACATTCGGAACTATGGCACGCCACAACTCGTCGAAGCGGCTTGCATTGCGATTGGACAAGCGCTGGAGAGCCAACATGCCACTCAACATGAGACTGTGTTTGCAGAAGTTCTCTTCCTGGTGGCGGAATTATGGTAAAACACAATCAAGAGGAAATTGCTAGATATGATATCAATTTAGGTATGATCTCTACTGTAATATCGATTGCAACTCCGCAGCGATGCCCGTCGTCTCGGCAGCTCTCCCCTTCCCTCCTCATCAGCCTCAATTCTATCCAGCTCCTCCAATCCAAAACCCACGTCTGCTTCCGAACCACATCAACCCGTACCCGAATCAGTTCTACTACAACCAACAGCCCATGCACATGCACCCGAACATGATGCAGATGACTCCCGGAATGCCCTACTTGCAGCCTCAGTGCATTCCGCCCAATCAAATGGCGCCTCCGCATCTCCCAGAAGTCTCAGGAATTCATCAGTCTCATTCCGCGCCACAACTGAGCGCAGGCAGCTATCCGGACAACTCGCCATCGAGACTTGTGCAGTCATACACGATCGGGATGAAGGCAATGGAAGCTATGGAGAAGCAGCACTACGAACGGCACAACAAAGGATATGTAAGACTTATCGAAATCCACACAGATGTTCAATTTGATCTTCAGGACGCATTCGACAATCGATTCAGATTATTGTTTCATGTCAGCTCCCAATTGGGACCTCATTATTTGGCTCGATACTTGGATATCCTGTCCAGAGTCATTCAAAATCCCTTTCTCGCCACGTACTTCATTCAGCAAATCATTCAAATTCAGTACGACTATTTCTTTATTTAAATCACGATGAAACTCGAAATTTAGTCACACTTTACCTCCTCCCTGCAACCCTGCTGCTTCTCCGTTTGGAAATTTCACTCATCCACCCCCTCCAGCTAGACAGCCGTACAATGTCGGATCTCATAATCTCTCTGGAAACAAGTATTTTTTGCTGTAAATACTAGGTGTATTTTACAATTGAATTTCAGGAACAGTATAATTCAACTGTCGCAGAATATCAGAAATTATATCTTGAGTCTGAATTGGAATCCATTGCTGGCAAATTTGTACGAGCGGACAGTTGAGGTGTACTTCTCGGCGATCAGTTACAATTTGAATCATCCTCGAGTTACACCAAGTGAAGTTGATGAGGTACAGCTTTTCCCTTTGATTTAAAATAAATTTTAAATTCAGGTGAAAAAGATCTACCAGAATGCGTCGACAGTGTTCGTGAATCAGCTGCAGAATTCGCAATTTGCAAAGAGATTCTTGGAAGAGCTGCATCTGCACATTCGGCACCAGAAGGGTTATTCGAAAGATGACAAGATCTTCGACAGATACATCAGTGAGCACAAAATGATGTATCATCAGTAAGTTAGTTTGAACTAGGGTCTATTTTTGGGAAATGCAAAGTTTTAGTTGAACAATGTTTCCCTAAATTGAAAATTCTCAATGAATAGACTCGATCCTTTCATTTGTACTTTTTTGTAAAAATTTAATAATTCTCATATACAGTAGTGCTCAAAAGTTTTTCACTACCATCCATATCTTGATGAGGTGATAGTTTACCCATTTGTGGTGCATCAGTCCGGATGAAATTTTGTGGCATATTTGGGTGGATATATTATTAATATCTGCCGATTTACAGCCAGATTTGATAGTTTTTATGGATGCTCTATTGTTTACAAAATTGTCCACCACGAATTAGGTACGGAGTGAAGCATTCAAATGAAAGTTGGCACACAGGTTGGTCAGGATATTGGCTACTTGTGTGACAAGGGGATTTTGATTTGGACACTTCTGGGGGAAATCGAGACGCTTTTCCGAAAATACTCAAGTGGCGCAAAACTGTTGAGCACTACTGTATGTATTGTACCCTCCTCAGATTTGAAGCATCGAAATATTGTCTCATGTCTAATTTTTTCTAAGCTACCCGACAAAATCTGTTCATGCTTACTCATTTTCTATGTCTTTTCATTCACTGATTTTATTTATATTTTAACTACGTTTCTCCTCACAAAGCTTTGATTCGATATGATTTGACTAGATTTTTCTCGCATCATTATTACATTTTTGTTGTAAATAATGGCCAAGGATTGATTCCTCTCTCATCACTCTGGAAAATTTCTTATTTTATGTCTTCGTGCTTATGAACAAAAGTTTTTTTTTACTTTTATTATTTATTGATGATTGAAAGTGAATTTGGATCGTTTTCTGAAAATTGATTTTAAAATGAAACTATAATAAATCGTTTGGATTTCGAATGCAGTTTGTATTTAGAGGTATGTAAGACGTAGAACTTTAGAGATCGTATAAGATTTGCGATAATGAATATGGCTTATGAGTATTGACACGTATTTTGTAAAGCGTAAAGCTCGAGAATATTAATCTATGGCCTAATAACCGTAAATGGAAAGAGGAAAATGTTGCTATGTTCTTTCGTAGAGAAGTGCATCTCGATTCGATGTGGTTGGCTCCCAGATTTGGGTGACGGAAATGAGCTGCGTAAAGACCAATGACAGCGGGGTTTGGAATGCGGTTTTGACTCTTCGTTTTCTTCTGCAGGTGAGGATTTGCTTGAATGCTCGACGGAAGTCTCTGGAGAATCTCGAGTAGATCAGCGGGTTGAGCATCGAATTCATGTGACCGGCCCAGGTAAAAAATGTGAAAATTACTTCTTGGTGGGTGAATCTCTGAATCATATTATTATCAACGGCGAAAATCAATCATAACTCTTACCATATTACTGAACGCAGTCAGTGGGGAAAAGACGAAAAATGGCGTCCAACACAGAATAAACGCTCCCACGACAATTGACAGAGTCCTTGCCGCTCGCTGCTCGTGGACATATTTCATCATCTGTCTGGACTTCTCCCGAACATTGTTCAATTTTTTTCTCGTCGAAGGTGGACTTCTTGATTGAGTTGAAGGAGGAGCAAGTCTTCGTCCACCAGAAGGGGTCAAAAGCGCCGCTTCTTCAGTCTGAAAGTTATCATATATCATCATCATTCTAAGCAAAATTATTTTCCAGGATTGTGAAATGATGATATTTGGTAGATTTTGACATCTCTTCGGCTTACCGACGAAACAGTGAGCCTCGAGCCGGTAGTTCTGAACGAATCAGTCAAATCAGCCCCTCCAGCTTCAGTCTCTTCAATCGCAATGCCTCCATTCGGCGTGCCTATGAAGCAGTGCCCGTTGGTCTCTTCGCAGGGCGTTGGAGTGGCTAATCTCGTTGTCGCTGCTGTCACTGCGCCGTTTGCATTCAAGGATCGACAGGAAATCTAGAACTTGCCATTTTTTCTTTATCGAAAATCCAAATATTCAAAATATACCTGTTTTAGAAGTAATCTTGTCGTCTCATTCCCAGCTCCATTCCGTCTACTGGACCTCATACTACCACCCATCTTAGGCGTCCGAGAATTCGTACTCCTTCCGAAGTGAATTCTAAGAGTGGGCTCCGAAGAACCGCAGTCGCTAGAAGGACCCATCGACTCAAATTCGCCGCCCTTCTTCTTCTTACCGCTTTGTTTCATCTAAGTTCAAATTTTTATCTCGCATTTTGTCTGGGCTTACTTTCTTAACGCCCTTCCTAAGTCCCTGAGAATGCCGCGTCGCAATGATGAACACTTTTCCGTAGGCAAATAAAATCAGAATCAGTGGAATGTAGAACGACACTAATGATGAAAACGCAATGTACATTGCGCTATCGGTGAAGAGACACTGATTCTGAAATGTTCGAATTAAATAAGTTTTGATTTAAATAGATTTACTTCATCGATATACAGATGAGGAGAACTTGTTCTCCACCAGATTATTCCCGGAAATGATAGGAAGGCAGATAATACCCAGACTAATATGATAGCCATTAAAATTCTCCTCTTAGAAACTTTGTCCCGATACCCAATTGGGTCTTGACCCGCCATGTATCTTAAAATGGAATTTTAAACAAGGACTATAAATTTAAAATTACCGATCCAGACTTATAACGCATAGGTTCCATATCGAGGCCGTAGAAGCCAGAATATCTAATGCGTGGAATAAATCACATAGGGGTAGGCCTAAAAATAAAGCTTCAAAGATCTGTTAGAAGTTTTAGAACAAACCCAATAGCCAAACGTGATTCGTCATTTCGAATAGAGAATTCAGTGGCATGACGACTAAACCGACTATTAAATCGGCAATAGCCAAAGATATGATCAGGTATCTTCAATTTGAAAGTTCTATGTTAATTTAGCCAAAGTAAAATTACCCAGTAGGATTTCTGAGGTATCGCTTCGTACAGACCGCTATAACGACAAGACAATTTCCAGCGACTGTCAAGAGACAAATTGAAATTAGAACTATAGCCAATAGAGGATTTCTCCATTTAATTGGTTGAGATGGATCTTCGGCTGGGTCTATCAGGGCTTCTGAAAGAGTTTTTTTTTAAAATGAAAATAGCATATTTTGTCAGACAACCTAGAAGATTTAGCTTTGTAACATAGAAAATAATATGAGAATTATCTCCACCTCATTCCCTTATCCTAGTCTAGCCTATACTATTTTATATGCTACGATACCATGATGTTCTGATATTTTCTAATTTCCATAAAATATGACATTTCCTTATTCGATGTTACTTTTCCCAGATTCACTCTTAGTTTGTTGCATGGTAAGGATTTCACAGATTTAGTCACAAGTTTCACATTTCACTTCCAGGAGTTGCTCCTAGCGATGAAGTGAGAATTTGTATGAATGTTTGGAATCACTAATCGCAGCGACCAAATAAGGCAAAACGCGCGAAAATCCTATGAACACAGACAAATTCCCAGCAGACAAGTTCTCATTTCACATTTTCCACGCCACACGGATTTTCTGTGAAATTACACTTTATCAATAATTCCGAACGGAAAGGAATAACAAAATGTGAAGAATGAAATTGAGATCTAAGAATATCTCGCATCTCACCATGAAATTTGAAAATCCGATTACAGAATTGCTAACTATTTTCCTTAAAAACTAGAGAAGAATAAAGTTCAAAATATGTTCTAGGAACTTTTAAGAATAACTTTTGACCTTCGAATTTTAATTTGCAGTTAAATTCTCGAAATTAGTCGCGCGACTTGTGATTTTTGAAAAGCCACTTATTCTGCATGTGGATTGGCCAATTTTTGCCGAAAATGCCTCGAAATGTTTGAGTACTTTCAGCCGAATGGCAGAATGAGGCTAATTTAGTTGTTTTCAGACTGCACACGCAGACTTAAAGTGGGAGATCTATTTCCTTATAAACACGACTATAAATTTAACTGAGTGAACTCTAAGGAAATAGGTTAATATATAAATAGGCAATCTTACCATCGTCATTTTCATTAAGAAGTTCCATTTAGCGTCAAAATGCTGATGATATTGTTGATCCAGTTTATGAGCTGTGCGCAACTTCTCCTCTTTCTTCACCAATTTTGCCTTGAAATGTCTCGTCCTTCTGAAAGTGTGAACATCTCCTCAAATTGCAATTTTTGCAATGCAATTTGCGTGAATTGGCTGACAATTGGTTAAGAAATCGACTGAAAGAAAAAGAAGGCGAAAGCTTAAATTTTGACTCAAAATATCTCGAATTACTCCGAATTTAAATAAAGTAGTCTAAAAATTACTTTTAAAACGATTTTTGCTCGAATTAATATAGCAGGTCGAAAAATATTGAAGTAGCCACCAGCATATTTTGGCAGTAATAAAACGGACTCGAGACGCTGAAAGCACAAAGTTAAAACTTCAAAAACGACGAGAAACAATTATTCCGGCTAATTACGAACGAGTACTGAGATGAGAAGCGGATAATTGAATTTTGATGATTCGATTAAAACTCAAAAGTATAATTTTAGAAACTATTGTCATTTTCGGGAAGATTTAAAATAAGTGAGAACAGGGGATGAATATGGTTACGAAAGGACAAAAGAATGCATTGGAAAAGTTGCCGGTGAGAGCTTCCAGGGAACATAGTGAAAGGAAAAAGAAGTAGACGAATATATGGAAGAAGAAGAAGTGGGGGAGTTTAGAGCAGAGAATATGAAATGCGTTTGGCTGAATTGGTTATCAGATCATTAAGGTTATTGCATCATCGTGTTATATTGAGTGTCTCAATAAATTGATAATAACTGCTAAAAGTAGCACCTTGAAATATTGAAATTAAAGAATATGCTAATTTCTAAGCCCCATTAAAACCATATATTAAGACGAATGAATTGGTTGTGTTTCGTCGTTTTTAAGCCCCAAGATTTCACGACTGCGCGCATTTCTGTCTTTCCCATTCCCCTAGGATTTGCAGCCTTTTTCCTCTTATTCTCTAGCTGTCTGCAGCACAGCAAATTTTTCGAAGGTAAGCCCCGTTTCCCCACAAAATAAGGAACCAAATCAAAAAGAGCAAAGAAAACGCGCAAATCTGATATAATCCACAAAAGATCCCTCGAAGATATCATTTTACGGTAGTTCAAAGGTAACGAATCTTCACTATCTTCCATTTCAGTATCTCTGACCTCTCTTATTATTTCCTTCGTTCCCCTCCCATGACACTTCGATCCCCCGGCTCCCGTTTGCACTCATAACTTAGTGGCTAAATCAACCAGACCACGACCGAAACCCTACCTGATCAGGAAAAAATTGCGAAAACTCGACGGATCGGGGCGCATACGAATTGCGGCGAATAAATAAGTCGACGAAATCATTCATATTGATAGACACTAGCTTTCGAATTGTTTTTATAGAAATTTCATCTTTTTTTTTTAAGAATATCGGCTGGATATTCGCTATTCTGAAGCCAATCTTTATAAAGTGCATGATAAAAATAAGTCTTCGGCGAAAAGAGACAAGGAGCGAAAACTTTAAAAAGATAGAAATGCCGGCGGACCGGGAAGAATTGGGAATTCCATTATAAAGGAATGAACAGAATAATTGATAGCGCGTCGAAAGTTTCGAAGAATTTTTGATTCGAATTATTGGATAGGGTCATGAAGATGTAAAGTCGGCCGAGGTATTGAATTTGGGGTCTCGAGGTCAGGAAGAGTGGCTGAGTGGTTTTGTGTGGATAGCTTAATGGAACATGAAGGGGATTTTTAGAATCGACATAAATGAAGAAAAAGACAATGACTTTGTCTTTGGCTCGGGTGAATGGAGCCATTCAAATGGAACTAACTCTGCCCGGCGCTGACGAAAATACGCAAAGATCTGAAGAAAAATCTGCATTGATTCAATACGATTGCATCATCGAATATCGATACATTCCGAAGATCAGCTTCTAATGATAAATATTGATAGGAGTAATAGGAAAATTTAGCAGAAAAGGTTTTCGATCATTACCGATACGATCTAATTTTTCAAAATTGTGGATTTCAAATATCCATCCCCTCCTTTTAGCGATTCTTTATTTATCCGTACGAGCCTTCAGTCTTCAGACCTAGCTCGTGCCCCCTGAGAGCCTATCTCTTCTTCTCTAATAAATGCGTTCTGATTGGCGAACGGCCCTTAAAAATACTCTCCTCGCAAGCAAAACAAAACGAGAAATCCGAGTGAAGAAGTTCCACACTGGAATACCGAGTTCATTGCAACAGAGCGGACCAATCTAACCATAAAAGAATAGCTAATTAGCTTGATTTCCCAAAGTGAATAGGTTTTTGAATGGACCCTTTTCTAGGGGGCGTGAGATTGCTGTGGAGAATCTGATATAGTGCTCTAAGGCCTTTGAAACTCTTTCAGATAGATAGAAAGCTTAAAAATTAGGAAATGAAATCAGCCTAAAAGGGCAAAATAAGTGAATCGAAGACGATAAAGCGAAGCGAATTTAGGAGATTTGATATATCGCTAAAGGAGAAAAAAAACATAGCTGCACAATCACAAATTTGGCGCAAAATGCTGCGAAATCGCCGCGTGAGTTGGAATTGGGTTATAAAGACATAGAGACGCTGATGGAACTTGGATGAAATTGGACCCATCTGGTTGCGAAAGTAAAGAATAGATCTCAAAAAATAAATATCCTGTAAACGTCTTAGAAACATGCTTTCTGAAAGTTCCAAAGCTCAAAAGTTTCTCGGCAACAGGCCTCCATCATTTTAGGGAAACATTTGTGCATAATAAAAATCGAAGCTGGCGGTGGATTTGTAAAAGTTTAAAGACCTCATGCATAATGAGCCGAGATGTGCAATGCAAAATTAGTGGGAAGATTTACGGAGAAATAAAGGCTCCACCCACTTTTGTTCCCAAATGGGGGAGATAATTCAATTCTGACGCTATTTTCATCGTCTTTAAACGAGTGGACAATCAAGATTTTAGGGGTGCGTAAAATGCCGCGAGATTTGATGGCTAAATGATAAGAGTGCATAAATCAAAGCCGAACAAAATTGAGCAGCTGTTAGGAAGTCGAGAAGGGATCGAAGATTGACAATGGCAAAACATGAAAAACAATGACAGAGATAAATGACAATTACACGATGACAAGCAATTGCACCTGACATTTTGACAAACACACAAATCCTCACGTAAAAAGGCAAATAATACGGCTTTGGCCTGTAATTTTCGATCCAACCACCTACCACACAACTTTCTTCATAAATTTTAAAGCCGACCTCATTTGTTCTGCTTCTCTAGCTAATGCTCTATCAGATAGACGCCTTGCTTTTCGCTGTTCAACGAATTTTTCAGAGGCATTTATTATTGGTTACCTCAATAGGACATAAATTTATATATCTGGGCAAAAATAGCTGATTTACGCAGGAATTTTTGAGGATGCATTGAAGTGTTTTAGGTGTGCTGAATTTTCACACAATTTTGAAGAGAATTCATTTGGACGCAAGAGTTTGCAGGGAATATTGAATTACAAGGACATTCTTTAAAGTTTGAACGGGCAATTTCTTGAAACACTTTTCTGTTTAACTAAATTTTATGCATTAATGAAGTAATTGGATAATTTTGTTGTTTTTATGTGAATGAAAAATCAACTTTTTGCATTGCGAATAAAGAAATAAAGACTTGACTAATCTCGAAGAATCGCAATTTTCAAAGAAATAATTTCTTTGTTGGGATTTGAATATTCTTTATCCGGAAGATACGAGTTGAGCTAGTAAATTCAGTTATGTCCAGTGAATCTTCTCTCCCAAAACGCTGTCGAAAATTCGGAACACTGCATTTGCAAATCGAAAGACGGGCCTTCATCGCATTGATGTAATGCTGCCATTTTCATGGAAAAATGAAGAAGGAAGGAGTAATTTTTGACGCACATTTTCACTTGGAACAATGTATTTATTCAGGCCTCTTGTATCTCACACCCATTTTTCCTTTCCCCTACCTTCCTCCCCTACTTTCTCCTCGAAAAGTGGATGTGGAATCCAAAAGGCCGTTCATTCATTTGTAGCGACATAAAATAGTAATCAAATGTTTAGGTAGTTTCAATAATTTCAGATAAACTTTCATCCCTTATCAGATTGTTGCATTGTCGTTCTAGTTTGAAGACTCGACGCTTCATGTTATTAGATGATTCCTGAATTATTTAAATTTAGAGCAAATCTTCAAGGTAAAAAATACAATGAATTTTTTGTATTGAGCATCAATATCTGCTTGAATTCTATCGATTTGGAATTTTGCCCTGAGCATTTGTTCTTCGAATGATGTCTCTTCCACAGATGTATATCTTCGGGAATCGATCGGTATTTCACCCAGATCCTTCTGAGTTTCACGAGCTAAAAATAATCTAATTATATTAAATTTCACAAACATACAATCTAAACCTTTCTTTCTCAACCTTTCCCGCTCATATGGATAGTCCCTCAGCACTTTGAAGAAGTTATCTCGATGCAGAACGTAGACCTGAACAAATAAACATATCAAAATTCGAGATAATTACCCCTAATCCCATGCTATTTTCCAAAAAAAGGGTGGAAACTACAGTGGGTCCAAAAAAATCGAAAATTTTGGATCCCCAAATGAACACTTTCTTGACATCGAAAAATCGATTATACACATTCGTACCCAACTATTCTGGCCTGATTTTTGGCACGGAAGTTTTTCATTGAATTTTTCGCCGATTCTAGTATGAGATATTGACCGGCCCACTTTGAGCATGATTTGTTTCCTATTTTTGGGGTCCTTGTACTACCACTTTTTGTTGCATGCCGCGATTTTGCAGAAAGACGGAGCTTGCGCTCTCTAACTATACTCCTACAGAACCTCAGAATATCCAACTGAAATGATGGTGTAATTTCTTCGATTTTCGAGTGAATTGTCGCTGAACCAGAACAATCCATCAGCACCAATCAAATCGCCTTCTTTGCAGATTTTCAGCTTTTTCTTGTCAAGATCAGAATAAATGACTTTCACTGAGCCTCTGCTGATCAGAAATATTTCCTGAATTTTAAATTCAAATTTAATTCACAATTTATATGCCTTCTTCAATTCTCCTTCAGATGCGACGATATAATCTGGACCGAAATCATTCGCCTCGAAGTATGAAACTAAGTCGTTTAGCACTGGAGTTTCAGAGGACTAAATTAGAATATCTTTGTGAAAATTGAATTTTAGATATTTACTTGAAATAATGGATGATTCGCTAGGATCTTCCAATTGACTTGTTTACAGACTTTCAGGTATAGTGTCTGAGGCAAGGCTGATTTCACCAAAGTTTCTTTAAATTCCAATCGAGATATTTCGAATTCGCAATATTCCATCACGATTTTGCTAATCAGGTGATTTTCAAGGTCTCTAAAATCAGCTAAAAATTTAACTTTCTAAAATTCAAACTAAAACACCTATATTTGACGTATTGCTTCAAACCATCCAGAACCATCTGCCACTCTTGCTTTTCTCGATTCGCATTTTCTACGAGATCGGCAATACTTCCCATAATTCCGGCAAACAATATCAATCCAAATATGGTATCAACAATTTCAAGCAAATTTTGAATGGTCAAATTTGGAGATGGCTAAAGTTATCATAAATAAAAAGAAACTAATGTAAAAATACTTGCTCGCCCAAAGTTGTCATTGTCATTGAGGACCAGTACATGGAAAGCATGTACTTCTTTATGAAATCAGAAAATTTCATAATGACAGTTCTAAGGATTTTAATTTAGTTATTATATTTACTCAAATAAATCTTACTTATTAATCCAGTAATCGAGAAGAACATAGATATTTTGTTCTCTTTCCTCATTGTAATAAGTTTCGTTCATCATTTCGTAGTACTGATGAAATATAATGATGATGCAAAAATATTGACAACTGAATAAATGATTATTACTTTGTGATCCTTAGCATAATAAACATCAGTGATTTTCTCAGGCATGTAAGGCCACGGCCAAAAATCGTCGTCGTCAAATGTTACGTTTACATCTGAAACATCATCATTTTTCACTTTAAATGAATTTTTCATGCCTGGCCATTTACTAGTGTCGCTGTGAAGAGATATAATGTAAAAGATACAGGCGTTCCAGTGAAATATCAATCCGCAAATTAGAATTATTCGGCATAGAGCGATCACAAGCTGAAGCTTAAGTTTATTCAAGTACTGTTCAATGGAAATCATGCCTGCTTCAAACGTCCATAGGAAATTTCATATAATTCGTACAAGCGGTGGCATTTTACAATGCGATTTATTCTGAATTTTTAACCTCTATGCAAATTTCCATTATTATTTTACCTGCATAAAGGGAAATTATTATCAACAAGCAGAATTAAATCTGTAGGGCATATTGAAATCAAATCCATGGCGAAGCTCGAGCTAAACTTGATCTTCATCTTGGAAATAATCGATTTTATTACCTGTAAACATAATTTATCCTTGTGTCATTAAAGTCTGTTACTAAGCATCCAGATTCATAGAAATCTAAATTGGATAAAATTTTATTTAAAAGTTCTGAAGATCAAACTTTTCTTGCACTGAACGAACATGTCGATTAGATAGATGATATCAGCAACTAAATTGTACGAAAGCCACTTGCTGTCAGTGGAAATTCGAGTTTCTTCAAATGCCGGCAGAGATATGAAAATCAGATTGTACAGGCAAGCCGATGACACAATAATTGACCACTGCCAATACATAGTGCCTTTGGGATTAACAGAAGTGTCATATCTGAATCTTCCATTGGAAAAAAAACATTGTTTTCTGTTCAGCACAAAATTTGCTACAGAGTATTTCTATTGGGCAAAAATTAGACTTCTGTTGAACAGACTTGGATTTTTTTTTTTTAATTTCAATGATATGAACTTACATAAATGGTTCCGATTCTCGAACAGACCTCTCATACTGGTTCTCAATATCGAGTTCATTTGGCTCATGGTCTCTAATTCGATTCTAAATTTGCAAATTATGAAATCAAACTAATTTAAATTTACCCTAATTGAATTCCTTCTAGCTTGATTCGCCATTGACATTTTAGAAATGAAAATTCAGCAACGAAAACTGAGAGTTTCGGCTGATAATATATGTGATTAAAACGGATGCAGAAATGGGAGAAGACGAAGCTACGTGTTTCCATGGCGAAAATCCTCTGATAATCCTCCTTAACGCATCATGTAGGCGGCAAATTCTATGTCCCCATAAATCTCAAATTTATCCGCTATTTTCACACCGAATATGACCAAAGACTGGCCGGAATCGATTTTTGAAAACAAATTCGGAACCGAAGTCAAAACTGGAATTTGTATTTTTTGTTGATCGAAATCGACATCAGAATCGAAACCAGAATTTCCGATCAGTCGTTGAATATGATCCGATTGTTTCAAGTTTTCATTTTC
>LIAE01010566.1:215577-250994 GCA_002287525.1 Diploscapter pachys
TTGTTAGATTGAGAATTCAGCATAGAATAAATGTTTCAGATATCGAAGACCGTGTAATTTTTGAAATGTTGCTGATTAATTAGCTCGGCATGTGATAATAAAGTTACAGATGATGTAAAATTAACATCAAATCTGCAAGGTTCCGTGAAAATGTGATGTTCTGTCGGAATGCACACATACATCAAAATGTCGTCCCTTTCAAAAAGAGTGAAGGATGTGCGCGGGCTTAATGAAAACCGAGGAAGAAGAGGGCGGCGCTTCAGAAAGGAGAATTTTTCTGTTCTCCGACAAAAACCTTCTCTGCAAAAGCTGTCCCCTTCTCTATCTGAATTCAAAATGAATTTCCGTTTTTTTCAAAATTCCCGAGTTTATTTGTCATTTATTCAATTATCAGATTATCTGGTGTTTCTGAAAATTCAGTGTTTTAAGGGCGTGGTTTATTGAATCATCATTTATTTTATCCTATCTCTAATATTCCTTAGGGAATTTCAATCTCAGATACAATTTGTAGCATCTTGACGTTTGATAAATTCAATGTTGTTTTTAGTGAAGAAATTCCTTGCAACCGGAAATATCGAGTATAATTTTTGTTCTTGAAAAAAAGCGAAGGGCTTGGAAATGGAGACATGGAAAAACTGAAGCACTTTGGGAAATGAGCCCTGAAATCCCTATTTGATTTTTGCAGTCTCTCGGTGTCAATTTGTATATTCCAGACATTTTTTCGAGAATTTGCCTATTTTGAATGGATTTTGGGTTCTCAGCAAACGTCGAACATCTAAATTTTGTTATGTGCTGCTTTTTGTGCTTTTCCGAGGCCAGGAACGCGCGCAGGTCCGAAAGCCCGAGAGCCGTCGTTTATTTTTATCGCTACCAGTACGAAAAAGTCGCGTCACGGAGGCAAAAATTAAGTTAGAATTTGGAAAGCGCAAAGGGGGATTGAATTTGGAAGGTTTGGGTGGTCGAATATGGCTAAACCCTTGGTTTCTATAGTTTTGTCGATCATTTTAATATTCGAAATTTGGAATTTGTCTATGATAGACTGACATATATATATTCGAGAAATGAATATGTTTGTTTATTATTAAAAAAAGCAGCGGTCGGTCGGTTTAATGAGAGGCCTTATATTTCGAGAGTGAAGAGGATATATCATATATGAAACCTGAGGAAGTTTATGCCTTGCGGGGGAAATTGTCTCAAATGAATTTGTCATGTGTGGCTTTTTACATCGATTGTAACGTATAATTCTCGTATAGTTTCATCATGACTCTCCTAAATTTGACGTAGGAGAATCGGGAAAATCGAGTTATCCTTCCGAGTTTTTTTTTTTGAAAATTTTTCAAGGTGCTTTGTTCGCATCACACATGTGGTAGTTCTTGTAATGGGCCCATTTTTGAAAGCACCTTTACATCGCTTGATCTCTTACCTTCAAACAGCTGTTCTATCTTATGTTTTATATTTTAGTACTTCATATATATTCATAAGCCTCCTATACCACATCATTTCGAAAGTTTTGTGTCTGAGATTCTATTCTTTCTACCCGAAGATTCGATATTTAAAAGATTCTTAAAATCCCCATTTCCTATCGCATTTCTAATAGTTGACTGAAAAGTTGTACCTCGTCGATTAAAATTGAATAAGTCATGCTGAATTTCCTATTTTCGCCGAATTCCAGCGAAGTGATGGGCAGTGGCTCGGAAGTAGTCGATTTGGACAGTCTGCAGCAACTGATCGGCTATCATCGAATTAACATTTTCCTTGGGGCTATTTGTGCTTCGCTATCACTCATCCTAGCATTTTTTCTCCTGACTTCACGACATTTCAGAAAAAATAGTCAGGTATGATATCTTAGATAGAATTTAACCTATAGTATAAAATTTGAAAAATAGCATAATCAAATCAATTAAAAAGTGTACTTCATGAGTTTCTAACGACATAAATTTCATCAACGTATCACGTATTTATTTTATTTTTGGCTGTAAGAATGCCCAGATATTTCAAATTCCATTTTTTAGCTGATTATAACCCTGGCCTTCGCCGACCTTCTCAACTGCCTCGGCATCTTTCTAATGGGAATTGATAGGTGAGAGTCCCGTTTCACTTAAAACAACGCAAAGACGACGCACATTTTGTTCGAATTTAATTAGATTTCTGAATTCATGGAATTAGTCAGAAAAATTCATCTGATTGTATATTTTGTTCGATTTCAGATGCAGTTTGTATTCGGAAGTGATCGTGACGGGTGACGTCGACGATGAGACTTCGTGGACCTGCGCCTCACAAATCTGGCTGTTCGTTAGAACTCTCGGTAAGTTTAATAGTCTAATAACTAGCCTTCTAAACTGGATTTTGCAAACAAATTTTATTTCCTACTGTAACTTTAATCAATATCTTCCTTCCCATTAAATGAGAATTTCACATTTTCGTGCATTCATCTGCTAGACATCGTTGAATTTTACGAGATCACTAAAATGTCTTCAATTCTTCGTGAAATGAGCATTCGATTACGGGAACGCACTTTTGCTCGTCATTCAGAAGTGAATTGTTGCATCATGCAGCCAAATTGGTCTTGGCATGTGTGAGGAAGCAAAAGTGGAAGGGCTTCCATGAAGAAACTGCTGCCTACGATTTAATTTAATTGCTCATAATTCATGTGAAAGAAATCCAATTAGATATGTAGCTTGAAATGTACGTGTGTTAAGCTGGGCCGGATATATACATATAAACGGGCGGGTAAAAAATGAGGAAGTAAGGAAATGCATTGTCGAAAGGTGTTTTGGGTCCAAAAAGGGAATTTCCCGCTGAAAAACACAGAACATTGGCCTGAATTATAGATGCGCGCACAACTCAGTTGGAAAGTAGAATTGTGTCCGACAAGGTGAGGGGCGCATTCAAAGATTAATTGACAAAAAAATTAGGGATTTCCGGGGAAATGCAAAATTCTGGGCTGTTGATCGATGAAGATTTGATTTTTTATGATTAGCTAAAAATTAGGGGAACGATTGTTGCGCACAAAATGTATCTAGCAATTTCTTGGATTTTGCACTACTTTCACAGCCTAATCTTATGGCATTATCTCATCTTTCTATCATTCAACCTGTTACTTTTTTAATTACCTAAGTGTTGACTATTTGAGACTGATTCGGTTATAGATTTGTAGAGTCCCGTGGAAAATAGTAGCAGGCTTGTATAGGATAGCAATAGCGACAGGACTTAGTCTTGGGAGAGGTAGGGCTAGGCAAAGGCAAAGGTAAGGATAAGGTGAATAAGATGTAAATTTATCTTACAAAAGTAAATCAGGATCTCATTCAAACACTCAAGTCTCACTTATTTCCAAGAAGAAGTATATACTCAGCTATTGTTTTGTGCCAACGACATACACCCAAAATTAGAATATTTTAGGTGATCTCTGGCCCCCAATGACCCAACTTCTAATGGGTCTAGAACAGCTTCTCTGCGTTCAAACAGGAGTTCGATCTAAGCGAAGGTAAGCCTTCCCTAAAAGGATCAAAGATACTCTCGTTTCCCCTTCTCTTTTCTAATTCTAATGTTGTCTTGGCACTATGCGTTACGGGCGATGTGCAGCTCGATTAAAAGGTCTCGTTTGCCGTGCAACGCGTCGGCCAAATTAAGATTTTCGACCTGTTAATGCGATGTGTGCAAAATGAAAGCTCAACGACTAGAAAGCTGTCAGGAAAAACCGGATCTCAAAAAACAGCAAAGTTTCGAGAATTAACCCGAACCTTTCAGGTCACATTGCTTCGTGATAAACTCAGTGTTATTCGTAGTGATTTCTACAACGATTGGATATGCAATTGCTTTCGAGCGACGATTTGATGGACTTGTCATGTTCTACTGCGGAAGAAAGGCTACGTTTGGAAAGTAAAGGAATTTTTTATGTCTTAATTTTTCGTTTTCAAACACTTATTTTCGAAGGTTTATAATTATATAAAAAGTTATGGTTTCAAATTTAAATTTTTAAAATTTCAGAGTATTCTCCGGCTTTGTCTATGCTCACAACGTGATTGGATATGTGAGTGGAGTTGTGTTGAACTCAATCGCTGCCTGGCTGATGATGCAGAAAATGAAGGAAGCCACGAAAAGCCGGCAAAATTCGACAATTGAAGGAAGATCAGTCGATTTAGAGCCTGATATGGCCAGACCAAGTCTACAAGCGGTCACTAATAAAAGGTAGCATAGATTCAAGTATACTGAAAAATAATAGAATGTTTAAGGAAGCATGTAGCGTTAATGCAACAAATTCGGTCCTGTCTGATAGTGTCTTCAATTTCAACATTATTAGTCTCCCTACCGAATTGCCTTTCGTTATGCAGTCTGTTGGTTGTCTCAGTGAAGGACAGTATTTCAAAGCCGGCTGTTTATGGTGTGATCTTCATTTTGATGTAAAATAAAATAGCGATTTTTAGCGACCTGCATAAACTCCGGCATCAATATCTTCGTGTATCTTCTACAGAATGACCAATTCAGAAGGCATGTGATAAAATTTGTGACGAGAGAAGAAAAAGAGAAACGCAGTAGTAGCATGGTAATATTATATTCGGGTGCGTAGCGTTATCCAAAAAAGATTTTGTTGGATAACGCTCGCCCTCCTTATACTTTAAAATATTCGAAAATCAGAATACAACCATACAAACGAATTTTCAGGAGGATGACACTGAAAACGACACGATTACTCAGGCGAAGTTGTTGAATAAATACAAGGCGATAGATCACCCTTCGGAAAGCCTGTACTTGAATAGGCCGATGATCGAAGTCAGTCACTACACCAGCAGCATAATCAAGGAAAATGGAGACACAGCGCTGCTTCAAGCATGATCGTCAATAATTTAATCTATGGCAATTTTCCTTCCAAATGCGGGATATATGATACTTTAGAAAAATGTCTCTTCTTTCCGGTAAAATTTTCATGCATTACTCTGTTTCGGATATGTAAAGTTTACGAGTTCCACTTAATATTGTTGATGAATTTATGTAGATGTAAATAAATACAACAATCTAGAGAGAAAAAAGCGCACACACGGATTTTTGGTGATATCGATAACTTATGGCTGCGTAAGAATGTGAGATGATGTTTGCGGCGATTTTTGATAAAAATTAGGCAATGGAAGTGGGGTTTTCCTGAGATCTCGGCACGATTTCCTTCCAAATGAACCAGCAATTCAGCGCGAAGCACAGCACGCACACCCAATCGGACAGCTTAATTAATTAATTAAAATAGGGCAATTAAATTGCCATTAACGAAACTACTAAACGAGGTCGATAGAAATGAAACATGACCAGATGAAAATTTTATCAACGGCTATAGTTTCGTGTAGAAATTTGTTGACCATTTAATTACCCAATTAAATAATTAACTCATACCACAGAAATGGCAAGTTTCCCATTATTGACACTTCTCGAAATATACTTTGCCCCGCCAAGTGTAACAGATGATTTATTGAATAATTCACCCAGGGTTTCGTCACTAGATTTGAAATTTAGGTTGGACAGTCGATATTTTAAAAATCACCTGGTCGCCCTTCCGATGTTATTTGCACCAGCCCACCAGATTGAAGAGCACAAGAAGAAGAGAAGGAAAAGTAGAGCGGTAATTGCGAGATCCTTAATTAGCAAGATTAGGATAATTAGAATAATTAGTTAGAGTTAATTACCCCCAACGCAATTCTTTTCTCGTTCTGGTAGAGTTGCCAAAGGATGACGTAAACGAACATGGCAACGAGAGTATAGATCAGGCCGGCGACGTTGACAAAATAGAAGAATCCCGCACTGCCTCCAGAATTGTTCTCACTCGTCCACACATGCGACGATTTGTCATCGCATTTGAAATCGACGTCGGATAAACTGAGATTTATAAATGATTCAATTTAACTGTCTAAAGTATCTATGAATTTAAAATGATCTTCACTTAAAATTCTCATAACGTTAGAAATTCAGATCTTATAAACTCGAAATTAATTAGAAATATTAAATCTTAGCTAAAGTTTTGCGCATTTAAAATAATAGCAAATATAAATTTAATTATAAACGAGAAAATATTCTTACGAGAAAGTGCTGAATGATTTAGTCGTAGTGCTATTAGGTGGGCAGGAATAATTCACTTCACCGCCCCAAGAGTTCACAGCAGCAATGGCGATTACGGTAAAAAGCTGAATTTGAAATTTAAAAATAACACTTTAAATAAGACTCACAAATTCAACCAATTTAATGAACCCGATCGGGTATTTAAACGTCGATAGATTCAGTCCAGCCATGCTATATGAAATTCCAATAGTTTTATTCAATAAGTGAAAATTTAGATACTCTGAAAATTTGGAGTTTTTTTGTTTTATAAAACCAAACAAAGACTAAATGATCTGAGGTGCCTATGAATTGGAATTTTATGATCATTTAGAAGGAGAAAACTGAAAATCAAATGAACGGATCAAAATATGATGTAGCTAATCTCTGTTTATCCCAAATATATCCCTCTATCATAAAGAATGAATGCAAATGGTGGTGAAAAACATCGCCCTTGGGCATAATACACTTATGCCTCTGTGTGTGACTCTCTAAAGCGATTGAGAAATAAGTAATCAATATTTTGGGTGTTGGAACGAAAAACCGAGTGAGTGCGGTGAAAAGAGACATACACAGAGCTGTGTACTTAGGAAAAAGAAAGTATATGTGAAGAGAAAAAGACGATAGAGATATATGGAAACGCACACAATGTATGGGGTGAATCTGCAAAAGTCAAGCGTCTGTCATATTTGGCTTTAAAGCTCTAGGAAAATATCGAATTTTTGAACATTCTTATCAAATTCTACATGAGGTTCCTGCGATTTTGCAATGCAATGCACTATCTAAATCATTACAAAAATATAATTCATGCATGAATATTTTCAATCGATAAGGCATTAGTAATGAAGGCTAACGAAAACAGACGAAAACTGAAATACTCATATTACGAATAGTGAAAATAGTAAAAGTTGCGAGGGAAAGTGTCTGAATGCGGGCCTTCTGTTCTGCAATCGATATCAATGACAAATGCGAATAGTGTGTCGGAGAAGGAATGACAGAAAAGGTAGCAGGGGAAAACTGAAGGAAAAACAGTAGCAGACCGATCAAAATAGGAAACTTACGTGAATAGGAGAATTCTTTCGATCAATGGGGTGTTGGGAGAATGAAAAATTCTGAATGTAAGTTGAAGCTTCACGTAATCTTTTAGATTTACTGTAGAATACTCCAAGACATATAATGTTTCATGTGAAATTCATTTTTAAAATTGGATATACCGTGGAGCCTCTAATAGAAGCCCTTGGGCTTCTATTTTCAACACCTCCTTGGAGGGGGCTTCAAATGGAGGGAAGACTACTATTTCCCAACCCAAAATTTCAGGAAATTTTTCGAAAAATTGTTCATTTTTCATTATTTCGTTTCTAAAATTGATTCATTTTTGCGATTTCATGAGAATTTTTCAGTCCAGTTTTGAGTTCATTCAATGTGTTGATAAACATACTATTCGTGCGCATTTTAGATTAATTATGACATTGTTAAGCGATCTTTAACCCATACATTTCAGATAATCGGTCATTTTGGAAGGGAACTCATATTGAGAGGGGACTTTAATTGAGGAAGGTTCTATTTTCGATAGGCCCAAAAAGGGGCCTCAATTAGAGGCTTTACGGTATTTGCATTTATTTATATTATTCAAATTTTATTATGACTCAGGTATATTTTCTGATTGGAAGTTCTCTGAATGTTTCCTAAAATGTTAATGGCGGAAAAACGAACAAAAGAATTTCTGATGATGTTGCCCCTGAATCCCGTGACAATTCCACATAGCAACCGAAAATCTTTCAGTATATTAGATAGGCAGAATATGCATATTCGTATGTTCAAGCATAGACAGACAAGGTCGTTCGGCATATCTCTAAAAATTATCCGGAATATTCACGAATTTACAATTGGCTTTAGCAACACACAGTTTCAGAATCTTCTCAGACTTCCCGTTTTGCAGCTAGTTTTTGAATTTTAGCAATAATTGTCAATTTTCCAGACTACTGTAATTAATTTGGGGCTCGAAAATGACTGATCGAGTTTGTGGCTGTAATGTCGTCACCGCAGCGGGCGTTGTTGCGAGTTTGCAGGTGACGAAATATCTTAATTACCGTAATCCAAAGTTCGAATATGCTAATTTCAGCTGATATTGTTGGTTTTGACGTTAGCGTCTACTGGACTAGTACTCGATCGATACAGACTTTGGGAGACCTACGAAGCGAGGGGCGCTATCAATGAGACTCAGGCGGCCGCTGCTATAGCTGCAGTAAGAAAATTCTAGATTTGCGAAAACTAACATACATTCAAATTTAAGGGAAAACCGCTGGAAGTAACTGCATCAATTTGGTCTCGAGGGTTCGTCGAATTGGGCATGGCCTGGTACGTGGGATTCGGCTCGTTTTGGCTTTTCTCGATACTAATCTTGGCCCTGTCATTCAAATACTACCGACCTGTGTTCGTAGTGCCGAATTTCACAGCTCTGGTTATTGGATGCTTCATGACGCTATTCGCGTTTGGTGAGAATTGATATAAATGATTCGGGAATCTGGGAAAACTAATCATACTTACATCATAGCATCGTTACATATGAAATAGCATAGGTTTGGATAAAGTAAATAACTCTTTTCTCGTACTATTTCGTATGCGATGATGCAACTATTGCATCGACTCTTCTAGGTTGCCGAATTCAGAATGCAATCTAAATTAGAGCTCATTTTAAGGCAAATATTTTCTAATTTTAGCTATATATTTGAGTATCTCTCTGAGTAATTCCTAAATGGATATTTAATTTCAGGGATATTATTGTGGAGAATACTGGACGAATCGAAGGACTATCAGACGAATGATTACGAAGAAGCGGTTATTTGTTACATCATGGGATTGTTGTTATTCGCATTTCTATGCTGCATTTTCTTCATCATATTCATCGCCAAATATCACGGATTTTTGAGGCAGCGATATGGACACCAGGTTCCGAAGGTAAAAAAAATCACGACTTCATTTTTCATTATTTTGATTTAGTTCGTTCAATCACGAGCGAGAACGGGATATCACGATGAAGCATACTAAAATCATCACACTTTTGTAAAGTAACCTGTTTTTTTTGTGAAGATCAGCTATTTCTGATTCGATTCTTCTTTGTTTAATAAAGATATTTGATTTCCTGATGATAAGCAATAAAAAGACGAAGTTTTGTGGTTAGTACGGCTACTCTGAGTCATCTAAAATGCGACAGAGTCACATTAGTAACCTTCAAACCCCACCGAAATCAAATTTTAAAAACCATTTGCGGTCTCTACGTATAAGGTTAAAATTTGTTGAAAATCTACTTTATCCAATTCATAAATTGATTCTCTGCGATCTAATTAATTTATTTAGTTCATTCATATTCTTAAATTTGAAAAATATAATCCCGACTTCCGGTGCATTTTTGGGTCATACTGATAAGGCTGAGGCTGTTAAATGCTTCCTATTTTTAAGTGGTTCGATAAAGATATTATTCTGAGTGGGTGGAGTTTTTAATTTAATGAACATTATCATTTAAGATATGGAAAACAAATTATTTGTAATTATTTGATAAGATGAGTTCAAAATAAATTGGCCCTATTTAATTGCTAAATTCCATTCAAAACCATTTTCATTGATCAAAATGATGCTCTTATTTGTTAGTGATTAGATTTTTATTGTTAATCGCATCAGAGTCATTTATCTTTGTTTGATGATGCAACACACGTGTCTGCTTCTTTCTTTCCTACTCTTTTCTATTTTCTGCTTCTCTGCCTTCCCCATCTCTATCATTGTTTCTTCGACTCTCTCGGCTCACAGCTCCTTTTATCGATTGTCTCACGTTGCAAAACCCCACATTTCCATCCCAAATATGGACTCATTTCGTCAAATTTTTCTCATCGTAAAGTCTTTGAAAATTCACAAATAACTTTTTGTTCAGGAATTTCAATATGAGGATCACTAATATTCAAATCTTCCTATCGATGATAACTTTGCCTATGATTGTATCAGCGATCACATGTTATGATGGTAAGTTTATAACAATTTCCAAAATATTAGATTCTTCACTTTAGAAATATTAGGTAAGTTAATACAATAAGAAGGGAAAATGTTGTTTTCAAAGAAAAAAATTCAATGAACAACTTGCTTGAAGCCGTACTTTTGGCGTCACGCATTTTCGATTTATCGCCGCTGATTTGATTGATTTGACGTGATTTGTGCTGCAGGTTCGAAAGCGCCCATAAAAGGCAACACGACGACCAACTTCATTCGGATGGAGTGCGACGAGGGAATGCAGTACTGCTTCGAGTCTTACAATGCTAATTTCTCGATTGTCACTGCTAGCTGTCAGAATCTGAATACAGAGTCGAAAATGTTGGACGTTTGTAAGGTTAGTATTGCTAGCAAGATCAAAGATATTCTACTGGATGAGATCTTTCATGCTTACTAATAAATATTTTTTACCACATTTAAATCTAAAATTTAGATGCCAGGCATGTGTGACACTAGAGATACCCTCGACATAACGATATGCTGCTGCAATACAGGTAACTTTAGAGTTCAAATGTTCCATCTTGAAGAAATATGCCAAAATCAAGTGAAATTTTTCATTCTTACCTCATTTTTCTAAACCATTTATTCAAAACTACCTTAAGCACGTTTTTAATTTATTTTAAAATTCAGATCTCTGCAATCTACAATCATTCTTAGTCCCTACTGGGCCCACTAAACTTCGGACCCGAGACAGGTTAGGAGCCTCAAAACTTAGGAAGATTAGCAATTTCTAAATCTTAACGAATTTTATTTTTAGGAACTAATTCAATGTCGTGGCATGCGAATATTTGTGCATATGGATTCTAACTTATTAACGAGTGGTACGAAAATTACGGTATTAGAAATTCTCAATGTTTTTATTGAAGCTGAACGATAGAACTAGTCATTCAATCTTTTATTATTTAATACAGAAAATGCTTTCATTTGTGCAAAATAACTTACAATGTCTGTAATTTCAAACGATTTATATGTAAATGCGGGTTCTATTGTCTCATGATAAAACTTGATGTATTATTTTAAAATGCCTCCCATTTTCTATGAAATTTTGAACTAAGAAAAAAACATAGAAAATCGGACGTTGATTTTGAAGAATTTTATCGTAGTCTTGGTATTTTCGCATTGTGAAACAGGTTCTGAAATGGAACAATAAAGACGATGTCCAAATTTCTCTCGACCGGGGAATTACTGTGTGATCAAATTAGTGAATGAACGGTCAAACATACGGTCAAGTCTGCGAATTTCTTAGTGAGTATACAGCAAATCTAAAGAGTAGACCATTTTACAAGGTTTTTAAGTTTAAAATCGAATGGATCACATTTTTGCACAAGTACAAAGTATGAAAATGACGAAATTGAACGCTTATTAATGCTGAGAATTGCATCCCGATTCGATAATCACATCGACAGATCTCGGAATGCACACACAAGCAAAAAACTCAACAAAACACTTATTGTTTAGATTTCTAACAATCTAATCTAGGAATGCAATGTTTTTTTCAAACTAAATCTAACAATTGGTATTTTGATGGTTCATTGTCTGAACAAACCTATTCCTCAATAAATTCATTTACACAATGTCTTTGTTAGAGAAATTTGATTATAGCAGAACCGTTATCATAAAATCTCTAAATGGAGCGAAATTTCAATGCAATCGAGAAAATCAAAGGCGAAAAAGTCAGCTTCGAGATTTTAACGAGACTAATTACGCAATTGAACTTTGCTTATCACATATCGTCAAACTGTTATAAATCAAAAAATCGTATGAAAATGAAAAATCACAATATTTCCTCTAGGTTTTCCAATGTTAGTGTTTCATCTAACGTAGTATTTCGTAACTCTTTGTCATCGCCATCTAAAAATAACCGATCAATTGAAGATCAGCTGAAAGAGTCGAAAGATGAACGGAAGAAACTAGATTGTTCCGGAAGTGAGGGCGTGTCTTTTGGCTAGTTCGCTCTAGCTTGTAGTCCCCTATATTCTGCCCAAACAACTGTTTCTGAATCAAATGACCAGTGTTTGATTCTTCTCTGATCAATACACTTTCCATCGAACTATCATCATAAGGAACATGTGTGTTGATAATATCTCACTGCTTTCCATCGATATGTCTTAACATTGGAGGGCAGATGTTTGTGTTTGTCAATTTTCTACAGTATTTGATCGGTCACTGATATTTTACCCTATCGTTTCCTTTTCTCTTCGCTCTCTCGATATCATCATTACTTGACCGCATCTCTCATCGATCAGTCATTTTCGGGTAAGACCAACGGCGCTCGGAGAATGGTCGTAAAAGTGTCTTACAAAGCCCTATTTCGGGGACGCAATTACGCGTCAACAAGGCGCGTGGGCGTTTTGCAAATGATATAAAAGGGTAGGGCAGAGGGAGTGGAGACAACAGCAATCCACTGCTAACTCGACTTACTCCAAGAGTCTTCTACTCTACTTTTACCTAAGCTCCAAAGGACTCTCTACCGGCCTCTCGGTCCAGTTTTGCAGAAGAAAGAGACCGAATTCATCTCTTCTGCCCATCTTTTCTACCTACAGTGTTTCATATTCTAAACATGCAACAATCAGTGTGCTATTTCCTCGTCGTCGTTCTGACTTCTCTGACCGCCTCCACAAATGCGATCCGGTGTTTCGAAGGTAACTATTGAAATCTTAACGACTTTAATAATTGTTGATTTTTAGGAAGATCGGATTTGGAAACCTCTCCGAATTTCTTCGCGTCTGACTGTGGAGCTGGCGCTCAGTACTGCTTCTATTCTCTGGACAGAGCCATGAACACTCAGGCAGTGTGCCACTCAAGCACGACTCCAGCTGAGTTTCTTCAAGTTTGTCAGGTAAAAATTGAGATTCATAAATTTAAGCCTTGTTTTTTTATTGAATAATTGAAAGTAGAATTTTAAATAATTGCATTTCAGAGCCGAACAGGCTGCATGATGTCGCCTCAGGGAGTCGTCGTGTGCTGCTGCTCCGGTGACTACTGCAATTTCCACGCCCAAAGAGCTCCCGTGTTCCGACGACCGAGCAGAGTCCAGATGAAACAGGCCTATTACGATGGGAAGTTCAACCCCAACGGATACAACGCTTATTACAATAACTATTATCGGTATTAAGCCATTCCATCTCTGAAAACTTAGGATTATTTTCAATTGTAGCTAGCTTAGTAATTTTAAATCTCTCAAAGATTGCATACTCTAATTCCTCTCATTCATATGACGGGTAAATTGCATTGTATTCGCCATTGTACATAAATGTATCGCATCATCACTTCTTGGCTGTGGCAATATTTTATCATTCTCTATTCGAACTGTATCGATGTTGTCTTACTTCTTGCCCAAAACTTTACCCATTCCAAAACAGGTTCTATGATGTGACTTCGAATGATTCTCATATTTTGATTCGATAAAAATATTTATTTAAAACTAAGAAAATAAATATTATTTTTATACTTGTATGAAAATTCAACTGCATCATGAATGAAACGTTTCTTGACCAATTGAAAACGCTGTTACCTAGCAAAAATGCAGTAAATTTACCTACGGAGCTGTATTTTCTCGGAAGTTTATATTCTCAGAAGAAAATGTTCGAGATTTTCTAGGGGCTCATCTTTAATGCAATGTCTGTTTCAGTGATCTTGAATTTAAAAATTTGCAAGGACCGTGGAATCTGCTCGTTTTTGCCAAAGTTCTCTAGTCTGGCACATATGCCACTGGGCCAGATGACAGCATATTTCGTCGAGTTTATTTTCATTCGAAATTCGATGCGACATCTTTTCTGGTCCAGATGATGATTTTTGAGTCCACATTTCATGGGGACAATTATTTTGTGTCTTGTTCTCATTTTCTCTTTGTTTTTCGTCAAGTCTCACCTCATTTCGAGGGATTAGTCTTCGGGGTATGACTGGAACGGAACTGGGGGAGATGGGATGCGAAGGTTGGGGTTATTTCAGAGAAGAAGAGCAGGAAGGAAGAGACAGCTATAAAACCAGCAGCGATACGCGGCTAATAAATGTGAAAGTTGAGCTGGAAAAAGGCGAGGCTTTCGACTTTGTTGCTTCCATGAAAACGCCCCACACGGCCAATTTCAACCACCATTTCGACGGGCACAAAAAATTTACGCCAGACAATCTATTTTCTGCTCAATGTATGTATATGATACAGGTTATTCGACAAAAGTTTGTCTTTGTTTTGAAATATTTTTGATCATCCTTGTCCATATGTCTCAAATCTCTTTCAGACCTTAAAGTTCGACATCACACTTTTTTCTCCAAGATTTAACGTTGTGTAACGATGTAATAATGATGTCTATCCTTTCGACTTTCCCTCTTCGTTGAAATGGGCGGAACTCGAAAAAAGCCCTTCTTGCAAAAATTCATTCTCTCGAATGTGATAAGTTTCTGGAATTTCAAGCAAATCGCATATCCACCCCGAAATATTTTGAAATTTTCATGAGCATTTTGCCCGTGTTGCATTATTTTTATGCTATTATGCCACTCTTATATTAAAATTCATCTAAAAGCAGGAAATAATCTATCGAATATAATAATAATGTAAGCCTGAAAAGTTACGAAGACTAATTTTACGCCTACAATTTGAAGGAAAGAACATTCCATATTTTTAGCATTTCTTATTATTCGGCGGAATCATTTGAAGATAATAAATTCTTCTTTAGAATGGCGCGGCTTCGCAAATTTGTGAGAAAAGGCTGAACCTTTTGAATTCAAGCTTTAGGAATTTGTTGCTTTTTCTTCGCTCCATATATTCAATTTCTCAGGCAATCGCTTATTTATGCGGTCAAAAGTTTTGATATCTCCCCTTTCTCTACTCAATTTGGGCAGAAGGCACGTTTTGTATGGCAACTTCGTTTCGATCGGATATCGAATTACGTTGAATTCTCTTGCGGGCAGAAAAATTCTCAATTTCAGAATTGCGTTTTTCTTTCAGATTCTCACGGACTAGAGACGACAGATTTTTATCGTTGTTTCCAAACATGAAGACAATTTGCTGACTAATTTTTTAATATAAAATTGTTAATTCGTATATTTTTATCGTTGAGTAAGAAGCAATGGTAACAGACGACAATTTTGTTGTCATCGAAAATGATCGATTTAGCCCAGATGATAAAAGTGAATGTTCGTTTTGCCGGTTGGTTGATTGACTTGAGCCTTGATAATTGATGTTCTCCGGCAATAAAAAGTCCTGGCATTTTATTTTGATGGAAAAATGGACGTGCGATTTGTGACGCGCTCTGTTTTGACTTCAAATTTTTACATTTTCACTTTACAACGAGATTTTTGCAATTTTCAATATTTCTATTTTCTCCCCATGCTCTATTGATCAATCCTAAATCTAGCAATCTCTCTTCTTTAACCTCTAAGGATGCAATCCAAATCTCGAATATCTAAATGCAGTAGAATTATTTATTTACATTTAGGCTTATGTTAAGGCGCTTCTGAAAACACATTACCTGAATCACGAAATTATCTGTTGAGATAAAAGGCTTTTAAGCGCGTTTTTTTAATTAGTGAACCAGATGATCTTTTCAGATGTTTTCTATTATTTAGGCGTAACATTTATATTTGATATGGTTCTATCTTCATCTTTATACAAATTCGGAATTATTCAATCTTCACCTATCTTCTAGAATTGTTACACTTTAATCGTTTGGTCGGTGGTCAAAAACTACTTCGGGCGTGAATCTCTCTGGTTCCATGTGTTTGAGAATGTTTCTCCTAAAATGGGCTAGGCATCTCTATTTGCGATGGGCTTGCCTATTCGCTGAGAGAGGAGTCGTGAGTTGATTGGTTTAACGGGTTTGAGAACGGAGTTTGGATGGGAAGTGGCCTTGGTCTGGAGCCGCACCAATGTGCCCTCGATGCACATCTTCGCCGAAACATCCGAAATATCTCCCCCACATCCATCGACGTGCAAATTCGATGGATTAAGCGCAAGAATTCCCCTCGACAAATTCAGACATCCATCCGAATCACATTCAATTTTCTGGAGTCCCGAAAATTCCCTTGATATTATGTTCTGAACACCTTTAAACTGCAAGTTATGAAAATATTGTGACATCATGATATTTCATTCTTTTGTATAATTTAATCATTTTAGAAAGAATTTTTCTACATGATGATGATTCCAATCTTGTGTACTTTTTATGACACGTTTGCCGAAAGAGTCCTTCATACCCTGATTGGGGTGCATTTCGTGGCTGTCCAAGTGTGACAAAATGTGGCATCTTTCTCATTTCTGTTGTGCTTCTCGGTAATCCGATTCTTGCCTTGTGGCATTCTCTCTCCATTTCCTTACCCATTTTTTCTTCCTTATGAACGCTATTTTCAACCCAAATATTCGAAACATTCATGGTTTCGAAGACCGATGTAAGCATGCAGCTCTTTGAAACTTGGAAATCTTGCAGATTTTCTGATAAATTGAAGATCTTTAATCCTTTCGTTGACATGGTAGTTTTTCTATATTTAAAATCGTGCATTTTTCAGCTAAACTCCGATAGAACTCATAATGCCTCGTATCTTCGCCGAAGCGTAATTATTTCGTCCCGCTTCACTCGTTCATTATCGTGTCATTAGATGTGCATTTCGAAATCGATATATTCTTTGAAAGTTTCGAATTTTAGAATCTCCATGAAATGAAAAGTTAACAATCGATGTGATGGATGTGGAGTCGTCGTCTGAAGTCGTCGTCATTACGACGACACCTACCGTAATATTTGAGTGTATCTATGCTAATTTCCAACATAGCTGATTTAGTTGATAGATGGCGTTACAACAACCGCTGAAATATGCTGGTACGAGCCCCCAGAAGGCACCGAGAGAAGGTTCTGGATGGTCACCGTTTTCGGCTCGACAATAGCCTTCTTCTCTATCATCGAAAACCTTGTACTATTCTACATTTTCGTAACGAGGTTCAATTTTTTCGTATTTAGAAAAAATTATTATTTTTTTTAATTTTGCTGATTTTAGGAAACACCACCACAATAACTATAACATGTACATGATGCTTATCGCGATTTTCGATGTTTTCATTTCAATAGGTATAAAATTTCATCAAATAGAAAAAAATCGTGTCTACTTTTCAGCTTACATCGCCTTAATGAGCGTGAATATTTTATCCGACTACTTGATATCACGGACCATCATTGCTATTTGGTAATCATCAGTTATAGTCAGATTACTAGAATTATTTAGGTTCTTCTACATGATTCCGATGATAACATTTTCGCACATAGCCCTGATTTCATCGTCATTCCTCATTGTTTGCGCTACATTTGAACGATTCTGCCTTGCAACGAGCAGTGGGAGACTGTTACGATGGGCTCAGAAGTATAACTTAAAAATTTAATCTTTTAAACCTATTAATTTTAAGAAATCGCAAACTAATAGCCATATTTGCAATCTTACTTGGAGTCTTCAGCAAAGGACCGATGTATTTTGAATACGAAGTAAAACTTGATTGCTAATTTACTTTTATTGTGATCTTAAGGTTATTCAACCTCATGAATGTTATGGTTTATTCATGGAGAATCAAATACAGTTGTCTGAATTTGCTACCAACATCTGGTATAATACTGTGTTCCGGATTTGGTACTCATTTTTCAATAAGTTCGAAATTTAGTATTCTTAAATTCAGGTATCGAAACATCGTAACTATATTCATGCCTTTCTTCATTCTGGTATTGCTCAATGTGATTATTGTGATGTAAACTATACGCGCAACAAAAATTGAAATGAACTTAAGTTTTCAGGTCATTAAGCCGTCAGACGAATTTAACTGTGTGCCAATTGGCCAGCAATGTGATTGTTGAACAGGCCAAGAGAAAAGTACGATTTTTAAGCACATCTTGAAAGGAATATAGCTGCATTTCCCCTTTAGATTATAACTCAAACTTTCCCATTTGCATGCATGAACTATCCTAAGATTTCCCTAATAATAAGATTAATCATTTAATTGTCCCATCTAATCCAGATGTATCTCGAGATGATTCGCGAAAAGGTGGATCCAGATAATCGAAGGGTATGAATGATTGAATTTTTATTGCATGATCTATAAAAATGCCATTGATTTCAGTTTAAATTATGCAATTAAGGCGACTGCCAGAGCTGCTACAAGAACGATGGTCGCAGTGGTGTGTTGCTATTTGATCAGCAACATAATCAGTGTCATTTTGACGGGTGTTGAATTGTACGATTCGAAAATTCTGACCGATCAGAAATATTCTTAGTAAGCTATCTAAATTCTATGGAATGCATGGGAGTTTTTGTTTAATTAAACTCCATGAAGGCTGAACTGCACTGTCTAAATTTTCTGATGTATCAGACAAAAGTATGAAATAATGCCAATAGGTCATAAACAGGGTTCTAACGGTCCGTATTCTGCGGCCCAGGCTGAGCAAATTTGAAAATCGCACGGGTCGGCCCGAAGAAACTGGAAATTAATTCGGACCGGGCTTGAAGTTTTAAAAGTGTCGCGGACCGGATCGAAAATTTTCGGCCCTTTTAGAAACCTGATTATAAAATAGAGCGCATTCAAATATTTTAATATCTTGTACCCGTAATATTTTATGATGATTTAAAAATTCAATTTAAATTCAGCTGGGCTGGATTGGCCATAGACTTGTCCTCTCTGCTCACGACGATGGCCTGTTTCTTCCGTCTCCCGATCATTCTAATCTGCCAGCCTGCCTTTCGAATTGAGTTTTTCCAAATCGTCAACCAGTGGTTTATATGCCGGATCTTCTCGAAAAGAAATCGGAAAATTCCGGTATGAAACGATTCATTATCAATAATGGCCATTGAGATTTTTAGAATGAAAATGGTGAATGTTTACTCCCAAATAGGCCTCAATCTACGGGGGGAACTTCGATTTTGTCGATGGAAAGTGGGAAAGATCATGTTGTGGTTGGATTTATCATTTTTCCTGGTTATTCCGAGGCTTATTAAGATTAAAAAGATGCCAGTGACAAATGGATCAGTGAAGCCCAGCAAGGTGGACGAAGACCAGAAAGAGCATGATCAGAGAAAATCCGTCTGGTCGAACGGCTACGAAACTTTGTTATGAGCTTCCTTATGAATATTCATATCTTACGGGATTTCAACAATATCCGATAATATTCAAAATATATGATAATGAACTTCGTGCTTTCTACCTCAGTTTGTTCAATTTTAAATTATAGATTTCTGTATAGATTTTCCAAATAAATACAACATTTAAATAAATTAATTAAGAGTGAATAATCGTTTCTTTTTCGAGTTTCTAGACATAAAAATCCAAGTCTGATTCCCAGACAGGGGCGTGCGAAAGTTCCCGTTCCGTTCTGTTTCAGTAATATTTTTAGCACTATTTCCGTTTCGTTAGTTTCTGGAAAAAATTTATCTCTATTTCCGTTTTGTTTCCATTTCTAAAAATTTGGAAAGGTCATTTCCGTTCCGTCCTTGATTTCGAAAATTCCAAAACTCATTTTCGCACATCCCTGAATGCAATATAATATTAGAAACCTTTCTGCATTTTTCTATGTCGATATTTTATTATATTTATTATTTAATGAACGATAATTTAACCGGAACATTGAGGTAATGAGACGTGTAGTTATTTGATTGCCCGTTTAGATTTAGATTTGGTCTTATATTCTTCAAACACCAAGTTTTTCTGAATAAGAAAAATTATTGATAAAAAAAATGTTCAATGCTATACCGTTCTCCGGACCGTTTCTAGCGAATTTGCGCATAAGTATTTTAGCCTTCTGCAATAATTGTGGATGTGACGTAATGAAGTGGAATGCATAGCCGAGCGACAATAACGGGAACACAAAATGGGAGAATTCCTTAAATTTTTAATTTTTCTCATTAATTAATAGAATGCTCTAACCCTTCGAATATTCGCATTTGAATTTGAAAATCTATCGATTTCCAAGACTTGTTTATCGAAAAATAGATTCGATAGGAAGGCGATTGCAAACAGTAGATTCATCGATACAAAAAATCCGCCTGAATTTTGAAAATCGTGAATTTAAAACAGATGATAAAATTACAAGTCTTGACATTCTCTTTGATCTGAAAACGAATAGATATCGTAGTGTAATGATTCTGTACGTAATCTGCTTCACATCGCTGATTTTCCTAATTTAAAAAAAAAATTAAAATTAAGATTTGGAAATATTTACCTGTTCCATAAATTTGAATAAAATCGAGAATAGTAAGCAGAAAACTCCGGCGAATATGTTCCAAACGTTACGTTGTGCCGATTTCACCTGGGCCAGATCACAGGGAATCAAGATCTGGGGGAAATTCAGACTTGCAAATGAGCACAGCGAATGTAGGACGAATGGGGTCCACTGAAAATTGAGTTTTCGGGAATAAAATGCAACGTTAAGGTCATTACTAAAAGTGTAGTATTGAAAGGGTTAATGTAATTGGCGCACTTGGAATACTCATGAAGTATTAACCTCTATTATGTAATTATGGTTTTAGTAGACTTTAACGTTCTACGCACTACTCTTATTAATTGCTCAATTTTAATTACCATAGCAAAACAGACGAATTTAATAAATCCCGGGCAACTTTCTTCCTCGTATCGGCAAAATCTTCGTGTAGCATAATATCGCTCGATAATCAGGAATAATGGCAACGTGAAAAATAGCACTGATAAATGTGGAGGAAATGACAGATCCTGTTGACACAACGGTATGAATATTTCATTTATAGGCATTGATATCTAAATTTCGCTATCAACGATATAAATGTTGAATTTTTTTACCCTGGACATAGGATTTGTTAAGATCTGCAACATTTCGTAAACGACCCGAAGAAGCAGAAATACTATTGCTATCAAAACTGCCAGTGTTAAATTAATGCAGATTATGTTTAAGTGGATATGGAATACTAAAATTACAAATATTATTTTTTAAAAACGGATAAAAATGACTTACCAAGATACTTCTTCAGCACGCAAAGTAACAGGATATTTAATGATAGAGCACCGAGTAAAATTAAAGCTTCGAATAAGTAGAGGAACAATAAAATCGATTGATCGGTTGAATCCTCGACTAAAATTGGAGATGCAATTATGTTCGAGTCCATCGTTTCTGAAATTTCTGAAACATTACAAGTAAAAAGGCACCTGCAGGCTATTTCATCTAAAACCCGTGATTTTCTCTACAAGAAGAATTTCTTCACACAGAACGCAGCTCTTGGTCGTGCGGTTTCCTTAGAGATAGACAACAGAAAATGATAAACATATCTCAAAACTTGAATAGAGGATACAAGATAAGATATCTTCAGCATTAAAGCTATTATCTCCCTATTGTATAAGCCTAAGCCTATAGATGGAATTATAACAAAAGTATTGAACATTGAACAAAACAAGGTAAAAGTGAGAAATTTCTAATGTATGAATCTCAAAATTCGACGTCTGGATACAAAATTACAGCAGAATTGTATAGATGTGAATATTTCAATGCTTCGAGCCATAATACTACTTGTGACTGGAAAATTGAAGTAATGAAGTTATCGACATTGCGTTACGCAGATATACGAACGTGGCGCTGATTATAGACACAATTCCTCGGCCGACGTCAGAATGCCAGGTGAAAATTGCCCGTTCTGAGCAGGTGAATTGGGTTCTTCGCGAAAATTCTCGACTCAATTAAAATATCCTAGAGGAAAATCGAAGCGATATTTTTCTAAGATATAATTATGGCTTGAAAAATTGGTTTGATACATGCAACTGGCCCATGAAGATTTGTGTTACATAATAAGGCATGGATATAAAAATTGCCCGACGTATAAAATAGGCTAATTTGAAAATGTGGTAACGTCGTTGCATCGTAACATGCAGAGCTATATGGAGTGGGATTTTGAGATTTTCGAGATACGGAATGCGGAATGACGGAACAAAAAATTAACTCTAATTTTCGGAACGGAACATTCCGTACAGCCCTGATAACGTGCACTATCTCATGTTTATTAACAATCAGTACAGATCAAATCAGGATACACGAGAGGAGGAGAAAAGTGCAAAAATCGATAACCGTAATCCTGAGTAGGGGCTTTTAAAAATTTGAATTTTTCAAAATTAAATTGTCATCTCCACTAGCATCAAATGCGGCTTATTGATACAATTGTAAATTCGTGCAAATGGGGCGTACGGGCTAATGACGTTGTCTCTGATTGTTAATGAACATGATATTGTGAACATGCGAAATAGTTTAGGATTGAGGGTTAGGGTAAGGATTAATTTTCATACTATTTCATATGTTATACAGCTATTCAAGACTGCCCAAAAATGAATATTTCGAAAAAAAAAATGAAAGAAGAGAAAAAATGTCTGATTAAAAAAGGATATCCTCTTGGTTGAGCAGGAAAAGGAGCCCTTTTAGGGTAAGTCTCTCCGCTCATTTCTCGTTTTCCATTTCCCGTTTTTCTAGAGCTCGAGCTTACCTCTCACAGCGTCTTCCTATCGATTCCCTCATTGCATGTTTCTGTTTCTTTTCCCTCTTCGCATGCATGTTCTGCCTCCAAATAAGGCATTTTCGAGGTAAAAGCCACAGCTTCAAAGAAAAAATTGTCACCGAAATCTGCAAAAATTCGTCCATTTTGCAACAATTACACAAAAATGACAGCATTTTTATTGTTCAAAGAAAAAATGACATCAGATTTCCGAATTTTTATTTCTCAATGAAAAATGAAGATTTTTGCAATACATACAGAAAAATGACATCATTTTCTCTGAGTTTTCGACGTTGAAAATTGAAATTCATAAAAAAATAATGTAAAAAGCAGGCAAATGCGGAAATTGCGAGAAAAACACTGGAAAGATGGTGCGCGGCACGAAAAGCTGAGCAAATGAACGAGTTAGGATGAGAGGATAAAAACACAGTGCAGCACATTGTTGGGCTTTTGAAACCGTGCATAGTCAGTCACAAGGATATTCCTCTTTCTGATCCAGTCAAATATTCGATTTATCTTCGATTTTGTTCTTTATTAGTCTAAACAAATTGCGGGAGTCAATATCATGCTTTCAATCACAAGTAAGTTAGATCATCTGAAATTGGATTATATATAATTGTACATATGGAAAGGTCGTGAATTTTATTTATATGAGATATTATATCATATTTACTTCATAGTGTATCAATCCAAATTGATAATAGTTTTTTTTTCGATTTTAGTCTTCTTCCTTGCCATTTCCATGATAGATTCCGGTCGTCTGATCAATGACAATGCCCTGAGAAGAGAGAAGAAACAGTTGTATCTCTGCGGCACCTATCCGAATCAGTATTATTCAAATTCCCGTGAGATTAAGAATTGCCTAAATTTTATCGTATGCGAAATTTAAGCCTGTCCAAGTCAGCAAGTCTGCCCGAATGGGGGAAGATACTTGAATGTCGGCTGTAGTAGTGCTGCTCAGGTGTTATTCGGGTTTTAAAGAATATCATGTTTAAATTAAAACATTTAGTGCACCCCGTATTATTCTGGAAGATCAACCTGTGTCAAGGGATGTTGCTGCACGGTTGTCGAATCCACTACTGATACGGCCCATTTTGGTGAGACTTCGAAATCTTATCGTCAGCTTTTTTCATGAATCATCTGAAATCAAAAACCACCCCCGAGAACAATCTCATCATTTCCAATTATAACTTTGTTTGCTAGAGATTCCATGTGCAAAGTGATCCATCCAACAAAGATCTCATCATTCATTTTTGTTTTCTAAAAATGTCCATTTCCAATGTCAAATGGCTGTCTGAAACATGGGGCCTGAATCAACAGAGTCTCAAACTTTGCCGAAAAAATCGAATTGATTGCAAAAAATGGCTTGAAATTCAGGTGTTTGCCCTTCCGGACAGCTGTCTGAGGTGGTTTGCAATAGGAAGTCCATGTGTCAGTCGGGCGAGAACTGTATGACTGGGCTCTGCTGCACGATGACTGGGAATGAGTGGAATTGTATGGTTTAGAATAGCATCTTTATTATATCGAGTGTGTCTAATCGTGAATATCGTTTTTGCTAATCCGGTGAAAATATAAACGACATTCACGACATAAACAGAAAATAATGCACTAGCAACTTATCCTGTATTACGATGTTCTTATGGAATATCTGAAGACATTATGATATGATTACATGAGACAATAGTGAGAGAAATGAAGCATCGGACAATATCTTATCTTTCATCATATCACAATGCTTCCGAACGATCATAGGATTCTAGATTGCTAGATTAACTGTGAAAGAGTCGAGGTTTAACTTTTCCAGCGGCCTGCGGAGGCCTTGCCGCCCTGGGAAGTTGCAACACTGCCGGTCAGTGCCCGTCGGGTCAATTCTGCTCCTCATCCAATTACTGCTGCGAATGTCCGGTGGGACGATCCGCAGGCAGATGCCAGAATGGAGTCTGTCCGAGCGGATTCTCGTGCGCTTCGAACGGCTTCTGCTGCGCCTCGTGCCCAGGAAATGCGATGCCCTATGGAGCCTGCAGAAATGGAACCTGTGGAGGCAGAAAACGATGCTCCGCTGGAAACATCTGCTGTTAAAAAGTAACCGCTAAATGACGTCTTGGGAATCAATTTATCCTCAACATTTTATTTTTTCTCTGTACGCCATCGTTTAGTAACTGAGGATCATACATAGTGATCAAAATATAACCAGGGTAATTATGCCTTATCTTCACGAAATAAATCTTTCATGCATCATCGAATGTTTATTTTATGATGTCAAATATTCCATAAAACAATGACATTCAAAACTCGAAGCAAGTTATTTTTAATGAAGTATACATGACAAATGATAAGGAGCATGGCGCATTGCAAATAAGAAGGCTTGAAGTATAAACCTCATAAACTGAACAAATCGATATAAAGCATGAATAGGCAAATGAAAAATCATTCTTCTTCCACAAAATATGAATACGTTTCAAGCTTTATTAATATGTTGCATAATTTGTTTCGTATGTTCCCTGGAGTGTCATGGAGGTCAGAAAATTGTTTAAAGTTAAAATTAATCTTTTAAAAATAGGTAAATCTTTAACGGGTAGCTCAACGAATATTGTAGCAAATAGTAATCTTTCTTGCAACAATGTATATAACAGAAAGACTGCTGCTTATTGTGTTAAGTAAGGATTAAGGTTTATTTTAACTAGGGCCCCCAAGTAGATGTGCCAAATCGCGTTTTGGGATAAACTTTTTGAACAGAAAGGTAGTCCGAGTTGTAAATAAGGATTCCGTGACGAAAACTAAAAACAAAAAACTCCCTGACCAAAAAAATCGCAAAAACTCATCACTCAAAATGAACTCATTTTCACAAATGGAATATTGTTTGTGTATGGGTATTTTAACCTGATTTTTTGCACAGGATCATTTTATCAGGTTTATCGTCGAATTAGATGTGCTATTTTAGACATATTGAGTTTTAAGAGTACTTCCTTCCCAAATTTTTGCTTTCAAACTACCACGCTTCTACCAAAACGCATTTTTGCAAGGGGACAGAGCTTGGGGACTTTTAATTTTAACATTTACATTTCTATTTTATAGGTTAGAAGGGCAGAGATTTTACAATAATGAAACTGTACAGGAAGTTCTAATGATATGTGATACGCCTGATAAGCCGTATTGTACGAAATCCGGATGTCACAAGGGCTCATTCGTAGATCCAGATAATGTCGCTGTGCAAGGCACGATTTGTTGCTGTAATCAGAATTACTGCGATAACAATCAACATCTAAGGACGAATCTATTTGGATCTCTAACTATGATTGTTGTCTGTGCGATATTTTACTCGAATAAATGACTTTAAATATATGTTTGAAAATTTCCCATCTTCAGGCAACTCTCGTTTCTACGCGTTAGAGAATTGCATATTTGGTATCTCTCTCTGCTGGGTTCTTAATCTCGACATTTCCGTGCTATTTCTCGGAATACTTCTTCTTATGCTCTCTATCTGTTCTCTTACTATTTTCATATACTCTTTTTCTTATTCTCTCACTCGTCACTTGCAGTCGGACAGCATCGATTCTTGTCTGAAAGGGAAGGGGGTGAAAAAGTAAAGAGAAGCGGGGAGAGTGCAGCCCTGGGGAAGAAGCTGAAAGGTCCAACGATTTTTCCAAACGCCCTTTCCTTTCTTTGCCTCCTTATGGGCTTCAAGAACTTCCCCTTTTAATCGAGCTTTATCCCCATTTATCCATATTAGATCAAACTTTATGCCTTCAAGCTCAATTTTAAACTAAACATTCTTTGATTCCACTAATTGAAATCATATTTTCACATGACTCACCGAGAAAATCAAGTTTTTTACTACTGACGTCTAAAAACGTTAGTATTTACTGATATACTCAGCGCGCATTTCGTAACTCTCGCAAAATTGATTTTCCTAATTATATCGACAAATTTTCAGGCATTCGATAACATTTAAACCTATTTTACTTTTTATACCGAATTTTAATGTAACCTCATATTCAATCTTCGATCTCTGATTCTGGATATTTCTATATCAAGGTATGTAAAGTTTGTCATAAATAAAGTGCAAGCGAAAAATCGATATCGGACACTATTCACGGCTCTCTAGCGCGACCCTATCAGGTTGCTGAAATTTGATATCGCGTTTATGGGATAAATAGATTGATCCTAATAAATTATATAATCAAGCGAAAAATTCAGATGGCCTCACAGAATCCTTGGGAAATTTCTCCGGCCGAATATCAGGCGAGCATGGCTCAATTCGCCAGTCTGAATCCGATAAACGGAAAGATCGATGGCAACGCGGCAAGGAGCATTTTAATTAAGTCCAATTTACCGGCACCGACTTTGTCTCAGGTAAAAAATACTTATAGTGGTGCACAAGAGTTGGAGCATTTCGTAATTTTTGGACATATGCCCAGTTCACCCACTTATAGTGATCAGATTCGATTAAAATTTTGTACACATATTGGACTACATAAGACACGACTGTATAACAACTTTCAGCTCGATTCGAGTTCATATTTGGAGTTTTCAGAATTTTTGAAAATTTTCCATCATAAGCGAAAATCGAACATTAAAAAAAAATCATGTGACCCATGTGAGTGAGCTACAGAGCCGGCTGATGACACGTTTTAGAGCTGTTATATTACTGATAAATACTATATAAAATTAATATTTCAGAAAAAACTGGCCTCCTCTCATAGTTAAGAGAGTACTTTTAGCAATTTTTTGATTCAACCTTCTGCAAAATTGTATATAATTTTTTTTAGATGGTAAATTTCACACGTAAATAATGAGTGATATATCAGTGCTAAAACGCGTCATTAACCAGCTCTGTAGCTCATTCACATGGACCACATGATTTTTTTTAAATGTTCGATTTTCGCTTGTGATGGGAAATTTTCAAAAATTCTGAAAACTCCAAATATGAACTCGAATCGAGCTGAAAGTTGTCATACAGTCGTGTCTTATGTAGCCCAACATGTGTGTAAGATTGTATCATTTCTGATCACTATAAGTGGGTGAACTGGGCATATGTCCGAAAATTACGAAATGTTCCAAACTTTTGTGCATCGCTGTAGATTTTAAAGTTGTCATTGATTTTATAGATCTGGCAACTATCTGACCTGGATAAGGATGGATTTCTCGACCCCCGAGAGTTTTCCATCGCTATGCGACTCGCTAAGAATTGTCTCGCAGGAATTCCACTACCTGCGGTTCTACCCCCATCGTAAGGATTGTAATTTAAATTCAGCTAACACATTCTACGTATTTAAGTCTAACAATGATGTCTGGTATGATGAATGGCATGCCGATGGCCCCATTTCCTGCTCCGACGCAAGCACCCCCTCAATTCCCGGTCTACAATACAGCGCCAGCTGGATTCGTCGGAGGAATCAGGCCTGGAGGTGGGGGAGTTTTTAGATTAGGATTTTTAGAACTTTGTAAATTTAATTTAGTGGCCCCCGGAGTTCCTCCACGATCCACTCCATCCACGCCTGGATCAACCCCTCAAAGGTTCCCGGGAAAGGAGCTGGGCAACTGGACGATACCCCATCAGGCAAAACTGAAGTATTGCCAGCAATTCAATCAACTTGATAAAGTAAGTTCAGACGCATTTTCCTAAGTGATAGGATTCGTTTAGCAAAGAGTTGGTTTCCTCACTGGTCAGGCAGGCAGAAGTGCTTTGGGACTGTCTGGTCTGCCGACTCCCGCACTCGCACACATTTGGACCCTATCTGATGTGAATAAGGATGGGCGATTGAGTGTGGACGAGTTCTGCGTGGCGATGCACTTCATTGATATGCATAAGGTATGAATCGTGTTCGTTTAGATAAAGTTGAAGTTTAAATCTCTTACAACATTAGGGCGGATACGCTCTGCCGGATCACACCCCTCCAGAGCTGGCGCAGATGTGCGGCGTGTCAAGATCCGCCAACAATTCTCCTCAACTCGAACCAGGAGCACCTCCGCCGCAAAAGAGTCCTGCTGCCAAGACGTTCGAAGACAAGAGAATGGACAATTTCGCGAAAGGGCAGGCTGAGCTCGAACGACGAAGATTGGTTCTGATGGAGGAAGAGAACCGACGAAGGGCCGAGATTGAGAAGAAGGAGCGGGAAGAGTTCGAGAAACGTGAAAGGGAGCGGATGGAGAAGGAGCGTCAACTGGAGATGGAACGGGCTGCCGAGATGGAGAGGCGAAGGGTAATGGAGGAGGCTCGACAGGTATTCATTAGAAATTTTCAAGGAAAGTTTATATAATTCAGGGAGAAGAGCGTAAGAAAGCAGCAGAACGTGAAGCTCAAAGGAAGGAGGATGCCAAGATAAGACTCGTTGAATTAGAGAAGCAACGCGTCAAGGAGATGCAGACTCAGAAGCAGCACGAAGCAGAGAAGACTGCTCAGAAACAGCAACGACAGAAAGTGCTGACTTTCCAGTTACAGGTAGCAATCAAGAATAGCTTGAAGGAATGAAGATTAATTTTATAGGCGCTTGATGAGAAAGCCGCAGACACTGAAGCGGAGATCACCAAGGCTCGCGACAGAATTGCTGAAATCACGAAGGAGATCGAAGGCATGCGAGACGTCAGGGATGAGAAGATGAAGAAGATCAGCGAACTACAAAAGACCAATCAACAGCTATCAGTGCAGAGTCAGGAATTGGCACATCAGCTTCTTCAGGTATAGACTTTAATAAGAAAACGTCTGCAATTTGATAAACTCTAGATGCAATCCGCGAACAAAGAAACTGCCACCAGAAAGCAAGAACTCGAAGCTCTGCAGAAACGAAGAGACGTAACAAGAAGTGCTGTCGCCGAAATGACCCAGCAGTTGCAAGAGGCCAAGGAAAAAGTCGCCAAACAAATTGAAACCTCTTCTGGCAAGAAGCCGGAGCATGAGAAAACAAGGGGAAAATTGTTGGCGACAAGGGAGGAGTACAAGGTGGCGTTGGAGAAGTTTACCGAGATCCAGAAGTTGGCGAGGTATTGAATAATTCCTGACCAGGAGAATGTTTGAATTCCAGAGAGAAGCTTGCTGCCAAAGACGCTGCTGCCGCTGCAGCACTGGAAGCGGAACGTCAGAAGCAGGCAGCTGAAGCAAAGGCTAAGGAAGATGAACGAAGAAGGCGGGAAGAAGAGCAACAACACAAGATCCTACAATCTCAGCAACAACAGCAGACGTCGGCAAGTCTACCTGCCACGACTTCTGGAACCTCTCAAACGACGAACAAGTACCGCGCAGTATTCCCATTCACTGCGAGGAGCGAGGACGAACTCTCGTTCGAGCCTGGCGACATCATCCTCGTCTTCGAAGGGCACGCCGCTGAGCCTGGATGGAGAGCTGGACAAATCAGAGATAAAGTGGGATACGCTTTCAATCTTGTCCAAATGAATTTGAATTTTAGGTTGGTTGGTTCCCAGAAGCGTTTGCAGAGCCTCTTGCTCCGGTCGTATCAGCCACACAAGAGCCGCTTCAAAACATGCCTCCGAACGTCACTCCATCACCATCGCTTGACAGAATTCCTGAAGACGCTGCATTGAAATCTGTTGGAGCTAGGAGTGATAGCATTGGTATTTTAAGCTTTGAAGAAGAACTACAAGTCACCGAATTTTAGCGTCCAATACGAATGTTCTCTGTGAATGCGTGGCGCAATTCCCATGGAAGGCGAGAAATGATGGCGACCTGTCATTTGCCAAAGGAGATATCATTGAGGTCATCATTTATCTTGAAGGCTAAACAGTTAGAAGATTTTAGATCTTGGAGAAGACCGAGGTGAAATGGAAGGGTCGTCGTCAGCTCGATGGTCAGATTGGATGGTTCCCCAAGAGCTACGTCAAGCCGACTAACTCCTCCCAGCCCGGCTCAACCAGAGCATCGATAGACATGCAGACACCCACGAACACGCCAATAGCTGGAGTGCCCAAGGGTCAGAACGGCGTGGGGCTGGGAATGAAGCAGCCGTCGGTTACAAGCCCAGTTGGGGCGAATCTGCCACCATCACAGTCTGGAGAGTGGTTCGTGGCTGTGTACGACTTTGACGCGGCTGAATCGACTGATCTGGCCTTGAAAGTTGGAGATAAGATCTTGGTGATTGAACAGTAAGAATTCAGTCTTCCAGTTGAAAAAAGCGAACTTGTATCTTCAGAAAAGACGCGTGGTGGAAAGGCCGTCTGAATGGCAAGGAGGGTATCTTCCCCGGGAACTACGTCCAAAAGGTGGACGCTCAATCTCCAGCTCACTCCACTTCAGCGAGAGGAGCAATCATTGGTCAATTCAAAGCAGTTGCTGAATTCGATGGATCTGGAACGAATCAATTGAGCCTGAAAGTGGGGGATATCGTATCTGTGCGAGAGAAGTCTGAAGCTGGATGGTGGGAGGGAGAAACGGTGCGGAATGGACAATCACATGCAGGATGGTTCCCTGGTAACTACGTCAAGGCTATCGAGGTTAGAGGCATCGAGATGTTTTGATGGAATAAACTTTTTAGGGTCCTGCTACGGCATCTCCAGATGCGGTGACTGCTGTGGCAACCTTCGAGTACGACGCGAGTCAACCGGACGAATTGAGCTTCAAAGTTGGGGATGTGATTATTGTAGGGGCTTCTTTGACTTTTAAGAATAGTTAAGTGTATTTTAGATTGACGATAGATCTGAGGCTGATTGGTGGACCGGACACAAAGCGTCAAGTCCACAGCATAAAGGACTATTCCCATCAAATTACGTCCAACTAAGGTAGAGCAGATGCGTTATATTACTTTGGGCATTAGTATCACTTAATTACGTACATTCTTGCGCAGTGTTATTCATTATATCACTTTTCTATGTATTCATTTTGATATTTGAGGAGCAAATAATAAGGAGCATGGATTTATGATTAAACACCACACACTGCGATCATTAATTTATTTATTATTGCTAGATTTAGTAAGAACTTTATTAACTCCCTTTGGTTGTGTTCAATTTCACGTTCTAGTTCTAGTTAATATATCCTGCGGGACATAGAATTTCGATATTAACAAGTTTTCTGTCTACGCTTTGCGACGGTGCGATGCAATTTGTTGCCAATAGATCAATTTACATAATTTTTTTATACTTAAATCTGAGATTTTATCTACTTCGCATAAAATTACTTTGTAGCTTGTCATAAACATTAGAAACTGCGTAATCTATGAATTATGAATCTCCTAATTTATATATGAAGTTGTAAATTGTTTTCAATAAACTCTAGACCAAGGCATATTGTCGTTTCTTCAATTGCATTTATCAATGTGGTGTGTGGTGTATCGTGGGCATGAATCTAATCACTTAACAATCATGTAGTTCTGTAACTCTGTCGTAATAGTGATACTTTAGTTATCCTCCATTTGACGTCAATTCTGCTCCAGCTCGAATGAAGCCTCCTCCACGGCGAACGGATAATTGGCTATACGATGTTCCACCCACTGAAATACTAAAAAGCACTCAAAATGTTCAAAGTGTACCTAAAGAAGCGCCGAAGAGAATGTCTAATTTATATGATCTTCCTCCAGGTAAATCTGATTTAAAGTCACATTATTTGTAAACGAAAATTAGAACCTACACCGAGAAGTATGGCGCCTAGAGTTTCATCAGACTTATACGACGTACCACCGGAGCAGAGTTCTGTCCCGAAGCCAGTTGCAAAACCCAGAGCTCTCTACGACGCCCCACCAGGGGACACTGCAGCCGATGGAAAACGAGAGAAGTTAATTGAAGTAATTTTCCGTCTATATTTAAAAGTTTATCCTGAAATTTAGGAACTAGCCAATACAGAAGAGAAGTATTTAACGGATCTCATAATCGCTAAGAAACTGTACTACAATACACTAGTAAAATATGTACCCCCTGAAGAGCTAAAGAAGATATTCCTGAATTGGGATTCGCTAATTAATGTAGCGAAACGAATGGTTTCGAGGATGAGGAATGGTGATAGTCCGGGTATTTTACAATTTTTATTTTTAGAGTTTATAAGAAATGTCTGTTTCAGGTCAAATATTCCTATCCGAAATCGACAATTTATCCGCTTTCATCGCATTTTGTTCCCAACAACAATCAGCGTTGGACACATTGGGAAATATTTTGAAGTCTCCTGAGGTTTGAATTATAATCTTCAATTGGTTAAATTTAAGTTTAGGTTTCTGCGGTGTATACAAAATGTTGTTCGGACGCCAGAGCCTGTGGGATGAGCTTGAACTATTTCCTATTATGTCCTTTGGGGAGAGTAACTAGGTATTTCATAAATTAAAACATTTTCTGTAATAAACCTTAAGATATCCCCTATTGGTCGAGAAGATGCTGGAAAATTGCGAGCCAGGGTCGACGTTGCATACGGATTTAGATATGGCATTACAGTTATTGAAGGCTTTGGTTGGAGAAGTTAATCAGGTGATTTTAAGCTATTTTGAAATAACACATGAAATTACTCTCTAGGCAGTAACAGAAGTAGATAATCTGGCGATGTTAGGCTGGACTCAACAACACTGCAAATGCCAAGGACTTCAGCCACCAATTGAGTTTACTTCGCATACGAAATATATGGTCTAAGAAGTTAATCAATTTAAACGAGTTATCATATTTCAGGGTAGACGAGCCTATCTTCACTCTGGGATACTCTATAAGGCAAAGTCTAGCCGAATGTTGATTGGATTGCTATTCAATGATGTGTTGTTATTGACTACGCCAGATGAGACTATTTCCAATGTAAATATTCACTTGCAAAGACCATGAAATTCGAAATTTTCAGCCAGAAAAATTCAAGTTATCCAAGACTAGTGATGGTTCATTTACGATGTATAAACATCCCTATCTATTGTCATCTCTACAAGTCGAAACGGCGTCAGAAGATGTGACTGGACTGATTTTGAAATATGGTAATCATTTTAAACAAGGTATTTTTGATTGAAATTCAAAATTTAGGTAATCCCTCCGGACTTAGGCCAGAGTCGGCTCAAAAAGACGTGCTATTATTGAGATGCGTTAGTTCTAACGCGAGAAGACTATGGCTAAATCAACTCGAAAGAGCCATTGACATTTCAAGAGTTGCCGTGGCAGAGGGGATTTCGAAAAATGTATTACTAAAATTTACACTAACTCTTAAAAATGCATATTTAGAGCAACACTTTACCTCATAATACCAAAGGTAAAGGTCGGTTGAGCGTTGAAATAGTGGGGTTTCAAAGTTTGAATGCTAAAATATTCGGACCGCCTCCGGTATGAGATATTTGAAATAGAATTATAATAAACAAGTTAAATTCAGCACAACATAAAAGTATATCTGGGTGAGTTCAACGATTGCTACGATGTGGATTTGTCGAAGCCCGACTCGTGCAAAATCGGAACGCAGTTTCAATTTATTTCGAGAAATGAGATGTTTCGAATGGGTATCTATCACACACGACATTTTTCCCCCGACGTTCTAATTTTGGGTAAGTTTAAATTAGTTTTAAATCTTAATTAATCATTTAGACGAAATTAATGTACCCCTAAATGATATTATCAACGATTCATCAAGACATCATGGTCCAATTATAAAAACTATCCAATTAAAGAAAGGCTAGTGAAATGCTATTGCTTAAAGTAAAATAACTTATTTTTAGATATCAAAAAGTCTCCCTCGAAAGCCAGTCAACCAGAAAGTGTGACGATAAAATTTGTGGTGCAGTTATTTGAACCTGATATGTGATTTAATTTATTTGTTGAAAATAATAAATGCTTAATCGTTTTATTTTGTGCTTAACATTTAGGGCACATGAATTTTGGGTAGAAAGGAAGTTTATCCTCGAAATATTAGAAGATACTTTTAAATAATAGTGATTACAGTAAAAATACCTAATCGAAGCCTTTTAAGTGGGTATATATTTGTAAGAGTGATTAATGATAAAGCTAGTCTGGAATAGATAATTTCGAATTTAGGCGCTTGAAAGAGACGAGCGAAAATTGCTGATTGTTTTGTTGTTTGTGATAAGAAAATGGAGATTATTAAGAGTAAAAGAGAGGTCAGTGCGGAGATTATACGTTAATTGCGAGGACAAATGTAAAAGCTTTCCTTTTCTGAGTTCGTAAAATTTTCAGGGAAACTTCGACAATATTACAAAAAACGTGATAAAATAGGCTTAATTTGTGTCTTAAATGATAAAACTGAATGGAAAAATGTAAGGTATTGCAGGATTTTTGCAATATCTTACAGAAAATAACAATCTTACACCGGATAGATGATACATATCATCAAGTCAAATAATAGGAAAACCACGCACAAAATGGAGGATATTTCAAATCATTTCAACCACATATTTAGTCATAGAAATAGTTCCTGAATTCCAAATGAGAGAAACAACGTATTTTCCAATTTGTTTGGAGAGGCGTCGATTAGTTTTGATCGATTTCAAATAATAATGATAATAATAATAAAATTATTGAACTAAATAGTTAATAAACATAGAGACTAGGAAAAATAATCATTGTTGGAAGAAGTACTAGATAAAAATTGTAGAAACTTGATTTTTAGACCTAGAAATAGATGAACATTTGACCAGACATTCCAGAAACCACAATTATTGAGAAAATTTTCACATTTCAAAAAATCACATTCTGGTTTTGAAATGTGAAACAATGGAAACAGAAATTGGTAATTGAATCAAAATAAAAGTAGTTCTTTTGTTGGGGGTTAAAATGAGATCTTTCAGTGAATAACTGTGATATCAAATATGATGAGAGGAGATATAACGCATGTGAGAAGCTATCGGAAAAATGCTTCTTGGTTAACATTAAGACGCATTCTTTGAGTAACCCGAACAAAGGCCGGACAACTGCAAAAGTGTCTCGGA
>LIAE01010567.1:0-30744 GCA_002287525.1 Diploscapter pachys
AACTCCACTGCGAAAAGGAGTTATTCGAATATTTCGATGCAAACTTCATAATCGAAACAACGTCTCAGACCAGAGCAACGAAACGCGCAACAACTATCTGCCTGATATCACTTAATCATGATATCAATTATTCGGTCAATAAAAATATTTATTTCGAGTCTCAAGACATTGTAAAAGTAAATTCACATTAAAATAAAAATATATTTCTAATATTTGCTCAACTAGTAGCCATCAAAATGCGTCTTGATATTTGTGAAAGTTAATTGAAGCAGAATAAAACTGAAAAGATTGCTTATCTAGCATGGAAAATGGATCATTTTCAACTCATGTTTTATTTTTAAAAGTCTTTTTATTCGTGTATGATTTTAGAAAGTAATGAAATTGTTTGGTCAACTGGGCTGGTACCAAAGTCCCTGTCTCGACCTCAGGTCTATTGGTTGACCTGAGGTCAAGTCAAAAATAGACTCGAGCTAAGACCCGAACTCTCGAGTCTAAAAACAAAGTTGACTCGAACTTCAGGTCGAAAAACGATCTAACGTGTGTTGCAATGGGAGATTTTCTTTTTTTTTCTTGCAATTTGACTCTTTCTTTAACCTTTCCGCCATACGATGTTCATGTAACGACTATATAAAAATACGAAGTTTATACCACGTTTCAATGGTATGTTAATGCTGGTGGAATGCTCAGCTACAATATGATGATAAATAAGAGCAAAAATCTCAAAAAATTTGGCTAGTCTTTTTCTTAGAAAAATAATTGTGTTACTTTATATTTTATTTTTCTAAAAACTACAATAATATTTTAATAAATTACAAAAATTGTGTATAACTTATATAGATGCTCTCTAAACAGCGGTATTGTATGGCCGATAGGTGGGACTGAGCCGATTGTCAGAAGCCATGCTACTGTCTTTGTCGTTAGAGGCTGGCAGAAATGAGGCTGTCTATAAAATCATCATTCCCAGGGAATTTTCAAGATATTTTAGACCTGTTGCCTTTTGATAGCTTCAAAGCTTTGTGTGCCAGGCTGAGCCACGGCCCCACCCTGTACTGAAAGACGCAATTGTGAAGACAACGCTGATTTGAGGTTCTTCTAAATTTTACGAAGTTTGCTTGTCCATGATTTTCAAAGAATGCGTACCGCAAAATTTCCTACTAATGAATTCGAATCAGACTTCCTTGTTTCGATCCGAGACCGATAGAGGAATTCACCCAGTGCCGCTAGCATAGAAGCGATCATTCCTCCCGTCAGTATATAGAATATGCCTGCTACTTTAGACAAATTCAAGGAAGCACCTGAGCCGTCCTGAACTTTAATATTCTGATTTGTATATCTCATATGCATGAGACTCAAAATTATGTCAAATAAGGGAGATAATGATTTGTGACTCTTCAATAAGAAGTAAAAAAAGGAATGGAAAAAGACAATCAGAATAAAAAATAGAAATTAATTTTGACATACCGCCGACGTGTCCTTCACACAATCAGTTAGCTCAACCCACCACTTCATTTCGAGTTTCTTGAGCTCTCCTTTCTCCTGCAGAGCGAGAATTGCAAGATTGATCAAATCCTTCCAGTCAGAGCCAAATGGTGTCGCGATGCCGTAACCGATGCTGTTCAGATTCGCACCTGAAAATAGAAAAACATAAAGAGAAAACGCTGATACATAAAGTGCTCAAATGAAACATTCAAATAAAATAAAACGCATTTTCTTCCAATTTCCCAAAGAAGACTCACCAACTTTCATCGTATCGCAAGGCAGCTGATTATTTTCGTATTCATTCGCTGTTGCTTCCAGCAGAAAGGCGTATCTTTAATTTGCTTAAATGAAATTTGTGTGATTTTCAAAGACTAATACCGTCCTTTATGTTGTCGCACTTTATCGATCCCCTCTGCATAGTTGCTCACGAACACTGAAGGCACCTGCGACTCCATGTAACGCCCCATTCGCTGATAGATTTCGACGGAAGAAGACTAGAAATTAACAAACAATAATTTCAGGATCCCTTTTTCTATAAACTAGAGAAACTCAAAGAAAAGTGCGAATCTTGCATTTTTCAAAATTATCAGAATTAACACCTTGAAGAAAGAGGCAGTTGATCCGCCTCCCTGGATGCCATATTTGATTTTGGTCTGCTTCGCCAAATCTTCTACATTCTCAATTTGAGCCTAAAGTTGGGGTTTAGCGAAAAAATAAGTAAAAGAAAATCACCTGCATTTTCTCCAAAGTCAAAAAAGCAGCAAGATTAGCCGTGTATGATGAAACAATGATCATAGTAAAGAACCACCAAGCAGACGAAGCGATACGTCCGGAAACAGATCTGAAAACAATGCATCTTCTAAAAAGAAATCATCGCTTTAAACTAGCCTAGGCAGAATGTCCGTTCCCTGTTGCATGAAAGCGGCCAAAGTGAACCAGAGACAATTGTAGACGGAAAAATCGTTGGAAATAGCGAATCCACCTCGAGCCGTCTCCTCAATTCGCCATTCGTAAGGAGAAAAGCGAGACACCAAGAAGATGACTACTGACACCTGGATGAGCAGTTTAGAAATGCAAAAATTTCGACTGAACAGTGAGAGTAAAACCAACCCCGATATATGCAAAGATGATGTACATCCAAATGTCTGTCGATAGCGGCTGCATGAAGCTGAACACGGAGCACTCCTGCTTCTCGGGCTTCTTGATCATAATCGAAATGCCCGTCGTCATGAAGGGCTTCGAGAAATCCACGACTCGCTCACGCTCCTCAAAATTAATTTAGTCTATTTTGATATTGGAACATCGACTCTACAAATATAGAAAAAAGCGGGAAAATATTGTAGCGGTTAAATTAAGTGTTCGAGTGTTGAAAAATAGCGAAAAGAGGCGAGAGAAAAACAGGAAATTGCGTACCACTCTTTCCACTATCCCATGCTGACTCTTTCTCAGACATTTTGCTTCCCTCTTTGCGCATAGTTCATTCGCGCATTTCTCTCAAGGCGCGATTTAACGTACGAACTTTCACTTAATTTGACCGATACAATAATGGTTGCCCTTTCTCATTGTAAGATTTGGCATTCTTCAATAAACTTTAAAACATTAATTTTTACCTGATTGATAGTGACTGATGCGACAATCATGTCAGCCTTTCCGCTGAGCAGATCTCCAATCATTCCATCCCAGTTTCCATCGCTCTGTCGCGAACCTGCCTTGTGGCCAATAACGATTTCGTAGTTGAAACCAGCTGAAAGAAGAGGATAACAATGCAAACGATAATAATTATACGAATTTGCTTTGCAAGTCGAGAGAGCAGATCGATACAATAGCCCTGAAATCGAACATTGCCTTGACATTCGGGTGTAGTAGTGTCGTTTAGCTGGCAACCAGAAGATAGCATTGCAAATGGGGCAACCTAGAAGAGACTGAGGTTTATTGAAATTGGAATTTTCAAAAATAATTTTTCCGCGAATTTTGCGGTTGGCTTATACAATAAAATTCATACAATGTTGGTGAGGATTTTGACAACCCGATTTCTACCAGCGTCCATAGGTTTCCTCGTGTGCTGCGCGATCGTGCGGTTCGAGAAGAAGCCAACACCTTGTCGCCAAGCCATTACCTGAAAATAAATCATCGAAATTGAAAATTGGAAAAATCTACAAATTTACCTACTTCCGGTTGAAAGTAGCCTTTGTGTTTGACACGAGATCGACCACGGATACATCGTAGTTCCTCCGTTCCCCCTGTCGATCGAATTGAATGTTGCCTGTCAAAGTGCCGTCTCGAGAATCAAGACTCATCTGATGAAAAAAGTAAAATATTTTTCAACGATTCTGAAAGATAAATACCCCTCTCAAAGCCTTAGAAATCGTTCGTCCATGCTCGAATGATGCGAAAGGTCGACTCGAATGAGCTCCGTCCGCTGCAGGATCGCAGAAAATTCCTAAAAAATAAGCCTTGAAATTTAGAACAACATTTTATAACCTGGATATCCCCGATTATAAAATCGACCGTGTCTGAAAGTACCGTGGAAGAGTGAATCATTTGCGGCCAAACAACGAGCGAATCCGTGATAAGCGACGAGAATAGCATCGTGAGCGAGGGCGGAATGAGCCTGAAATGCAATTCTTCATGACGTACAGCTTATTTATCAATTTATGAAAATGGATATATTAGAAGTTTGCAAAATACGGAGCGGTTTTCAAAGCATGAAAAAGAAGAACATTTTCCATCCAATGAAAATAGCGCCATCATATTACTCAAGTTGCGTATTAGATAATTTCAAAAATAATTGCTGGAAAAGTAAGAGCAGCTTACATCCAAATCATCTCCAGCAGACGCATCGGTTGTCATTTGCCTGCCTTTCTTCAAATGCTTCCTCAAATTCCAATATCCTCGAGTTTCTCGATTGATCAGTTGAAATCCACTGATGTTGATATTGCCCTAAGATATAGCATTTTCATTCATCAGGAACTAATCAAATTTCGAACCTGATGAAACATCTCCACATCGTATGGAGAAAAATCCTAGAATTCGTTGAAATTGAAAGAAGACTGAGGACAAACTCACGAAATTTCCCACAACATAATGATAATAAGCCTGGCTGAATTCAGCAGATCGAATGGCGCTGAGTAATTTCTGCATTCGTGAAGGAGAGGTCGTATCGATTATGATTCTGAAAAGGACTTATTTCCGAAGAATATTAGATGACGATAAATATTCAGCTTTCTAACCTGTTGAGTTTAGGAATGACGACATCCTTGCATTGGTTCTTCAAATCGTTCGTGTCTTCCTGAGCTTGCTGAATTTGCCGAGAATGGAATACTGAAATTGAGAATAATTTTTCTTGTCCAAAAAGAACACCTTAAAAATTTATATACCATGCGTCTCGTTGAATCGTCGAATGTGGAACCGTTTAAGGAATTCATCGAACTGGTCCATTTCTGCAGGCAATTCGACCATGTGCGCACTCACCGATTGGTTTGTCTTCTTGTGCAGATGGTGCCACAATGAAGGCATCGGGATTCCGGCTGAAAATAGATACCTGTTACAATGCATTATCCCATAGAAATAGAAAAATGTTCAATCTTCCGAATGCTAATAGTGTTGAATCTAGAAGTGTAAAAAATAAAAATAAATAAAAAGCTAAAATATTATGAAAGTTTTGAAATAACTATTCACAAGTTCGCTCCCCGTGCTTTCTATAATTCCCTCGGAAACACTCAAACTTACAGTAATCCCCATCAGTAAACATGATGATCTCAGTCCATCCTTTGTGAATGATGAAATCTGCTAAAATCTCTGCTGTGGAAGGACGAATGGTGATTCCGAAGCTGAACATAGTCAATAAGTTTGAAATTTGAGATAATTATAAAGTTGTTTACAAATTGGTGTTGTCGATCTGGTAGGTTGGAGGAGTAATGGAAATGAGGGGCATTTCGAGCGCGTCTGCCAGACCCCGCATCGCCTCATATCCTCTGCCTCCATCAATGCTGATCAGAGTCATTCCGCCCTCCTTCAACTCGTTGCAGACTAAAATCATTAACATTTGTTTCTTCGACCAAAAATTGTGAATAAAGGTATTTGGGAAACTCGCAACTTGTCAAAATAAAATTGGATTAGAAAACGCTGTCTTTGAAACACCATTTCTACATTTGCGATTTTCCCAGGTTACAGGACAAGCATGTCAGTTTAGAATATATTAAATGTTTACAAGGAGAAAATAAAATTATGCAAAAAAGTGTGTACCTGCTGTAATGAGACTCCACGCCTCTGATGCTCCAGGCTCGACATCGTGGTGGTCGAATGAAAGTCTAAAGGAGTGAATAAAGTATCAATAAGTTTAAAAAAAAAACCTGAATGGCAAAGCATCTCTAGAATTGATTTCATCGACAGCATATCGCAGAGCCTTCGTGGCTATTTTTGCTTCTTCGTTTTCGCAGGTAAACGATTCTGAAATTTCATTCTTTTTTAATAAAAAAATATGAAGATATGTTTTTTTTAATTAATAAAACTTACTGATAATGACTTTTGAAGGATATGTGAGAGTGAGATTAGTGAGTCCGAGCAGGAAGGAGAGGGTCAGCATCAGTCGAATGTTTCGTAAAGAGGATCGGGAATGTAGAGGGCAAATGCAGCAACTGATGAAGGACATGAAAAGTCCCATTTTCGGAGGCAGAAAGGGGGAGGAAACGTCGGACAGAATATTAGCTGCCTATTATGTGAGGGTATTAGGAATCACAAGGACGGCGAATCTAGGGAGACTCTGAAAATGGAAAACGTAAAAATCATCGAAGGATAAACGCGATAAACAATAACGAATATGGAGTGGTGTTGGAGATAAACTGAAGAACTTCAGTAAGAAAGTGAATATTATGAGCAGGACCTTCGAGATTTCAGCATCTCTTCATTTCCCCCACTATTTCAGTTCCTCCTTGAGCTACCTAAGGATGTGCCTTTAGGCAAATTGAATTCACTCTTCCCTCCTCTCTTTGGACAGAGCAATCAGTCAAGCGGCCCTCTCAACAATACTAGTCAAAGGAAAGGGGAAATAAGCACTGAAAAAGATAAATAAGGAAGCACCAAGTACAGAAATAATTCGGACTTCTTCAACATTCGCTACTCAGCGAAACTTGTGCCTATCCGGGCCGATCCGGGCGGATGTCGGCAGTTTTTTGCCGACCAACACCAATCCGCTCGGATCCGTGTTGGTCGGCAATTTTTATCTGGTAAAACTGCCCACCAACTCGGATTGAATTGCCTATCTGGGCAGAGCGGCATACCGATAGGCAATTCACAGAATTGCCGACCCGCCCGGATCCGCCCGGATAGGCACAAGTTTCGCTGAGTAAGGTTCGAGGGGATCGCTTTACTGTGTTATCGTGCTGTTAGGTTGGATGATTACTGGCACAATTCTGATATTTGAATAGTATGAATTTTAGAGGTAAAAATGATCATTTTGTCAAATTTATCAGTTCACACATCGACAGTTATATTCCATGTGCCCTTTCACGTTTCTACTGCACAATTCAAATTATCCTTCAAATTTCAGGAATAGCAGACGATAAGGGCGGAGAAGTGCCGAAAGCGTACGTCGTGAAGAAGGACGAGAATCTGACGGAGGAAATCGTGATGAAGTACGTGGCTAACAAGGTAACCAACTACAAGCAGCTGGTTGGTGGAGTCGAATTCGTCAATATCATCCCGAAATCGCCTTCAGGAAAGATTCTCAGAAGGATCCTCAGAGAGGCGGTGAGAGTGAAAGAAACTGCTGCATGCTGATTAATTTATGCTATAATTAATGCAACGACTGTGTTTTAAAGAAAGTTTTTATAAATATTGTATAAAATTAGACAATAAAGATGGAATTTTATTCCTAAAATTTGTTACGCTGAATTATGTTCATGAGTTTTCCCGACAAATCGATAGACGAAAGGATTATAAATCGGAGCGAGGTGCTTTATCGATCTGCAAATGAAAACTTTATATGCCGAAAAATTCGACCTACTTTAACATTGACGTAGTTATTGCCTTGAATGCGAACACGACCGATCTCTAAATCATCATGGAGAATGTCAATTCTAGCTAGCCATCTTCCCTGAAAATTTCATTCAGCAATTTCACGCCAACTTAGCCTGTAGTTTTATCGATCGGAAACCTACAATGAAAATTCTTACATGAAAATAAAATGCATGTGATGGACTGATATATTTCAAATCGGGCAAGAGGCTAGGTAGGTCGTGTATGCCAGGAGTTAGTCCTCTCACTCCGCTGCAGAGATCGGGAAGATCAGAGCAGGCGTCAATGACACTGAAAGTAGAATTATTTGCTGATATTTAGTGAATTCGTTTAGTGGAATCAATATTCAGAAAAGAGATATCTCAAACCCCGTTTTGGCATAGTAATACGGCAGTATTTTCAAATGTTTAGCAAATCGGGTTGATGCAAAGTTCTATAACAATTTGATAATGCTATAATATAAGAAGTCCAATCAATATATCTTGAATCCGCAAGCTCCGCCCATTTTGTGAAGCGAAACTTTGCTCACTTTTGGTGTTTCGTTAATTATGTCACTAATAGAGAATTTCGAGCAAAATTTTCCTTTTGTAAATATTTTGCCGTGGTCAGCATATGAAGGGTTATGACAGTTTGAAAATTTCGAATTTTCCTAAAATCGGGTTTTTGAAAATAAAAGGGCATGCTCTTCTATTAGAATAAATACGGTAACATTTTCAAGCCTTTTTCATCACCTAGCTGAATACTAACCAATGATCATCATCCACAAATATAAGTCGACTTTTTCCATTTTCGCAAATCGTCTTTCCAAAAATCCACCAGACATTTTTGAAAAGTGACAGTGCAAGCTTTATCTTTTTGGCATATAGTTTTTGACGGAATTCGAGAGTGCCTTAATCAAAAATTGACTTTAATTGATGTTGTCGGCAATTCGTAAATGACGAGACCTATATTTTCTCACACTATTTCTTTGTACTTTCCTTCTCTCTCCTATCTCTAACTATAGCCTCGTCATTTACGAATTGTCATGTTGTCTACGCGTAAAAAGAGGTTATTAGAGCATAGAGTGGGTAAGCAGACTTTGACAGTCCTACAACATAATTTTATGCTCAACAAGATTGCTAGAAGCTAGTTATAGCAGTTCCTCTGCACGCACTAGCTTCTGATGGTCTATTTTTTCCGTGCCACCAATAAAGATGTCTGCAGAATAATAAGAGAACAATTTGAGTTCAACGGATATAATTCGAATTGGCGAAGTTATTACCTGAGATAACTTTGTAATATCCAGGAATGGTGATGGCGCCTTCTCCTCTCACATGCGAGCACTCTTTCTTCCAATCATATGTGGCAATTCCAAAATTTTTTAATCGTACTCCAGTTTCTCCTAGATAAGTATGTTAATATCCAACTTTAACTACTTTTTAATTTTGTTTTGTAGTATATGTCCCTCGTTTGAGAATATAAAAGAATGTTCTATGCATCAAATGAAAATGGTTAAGAATTAAATCCTGTTGAGCACTATCAAGTAAGCGGAAGTTAGCTGCGTGTAGGCGTGCGTCTCTCGAAGATTACCTCAAACTTGGGTAATTAAACCTTTTATTTAATTTAAAAGAAAAATCAATAAAAAAAAAAAATACAGGGAAATGTGTTAAGGAGAAGGCAAGCTGCCCTTTATATCTAGGCAGAAAGAGCGAGCAAGAGGCAAGCAGAAAAGAAAACATTTTTGGATAGAGTATGGATTCAAAAGGTCGCAATTCGCGACATCAAATGAAGTAAGAGTTCGCTTGAAAACTAAAAATTTAATGGTCTTCTCAAATCACAGCTTTTGAACCTCATATATATTCGTTTCCTCGTTGTGCAAAATAGGGTTTTGATTTTCATTCACTTATCTTCAGATAAATATTTGGAATACATTTTAAGTATTGTAAGAGAGCAAGAGACCTTGAAAGATATCCTCGATCCAAATGATGTTGTCAGTTCCGTCGACACAGGCAAAGACCGCATTTTTGCAAATCAATATGATAATAATAAAATTCACTGACAAAACACGATTCATTTATTGTCTGGGAAAAATATTTAACTGTTCTGGTTCCATTCATTTTTCCAAATAGTCGAATGAACAAAATACAACTAGTTCGAGCAGACACTAGGGACTGAGAGTGCAGCCATGATTGCATAAATTAAACTCGAAATTGACCTTTTCACACTTGAACAGGGATGTTGGCGGTGCAGTAAAATGGCGCACCGCACCGCAAACATCCCTGTTTAGCATATGGAGTAAGTGATTGATAAGTAATTCATTTCGCTGCATATAGGGATACACTTTATTCAGATAGAGTAGTTTCATGATTTTGATATTGAAATTTTCAACATTGGCAGGAAGATATTTATTTACAGGCAAAAGGCAAGGAAATCCGAAGTAGATACGGAGGCAATATGCAGCCATCTTCATACGGAAAAGTACTTGAAATGATAAAAAAAAATCTCTTGCAATGCAATAAATCACATGGCTAATAAATTTCCTTGAATTCATAGTTATAACTTGATACTTATTTACAATCAAATAGTCTAAATAAAACTTTTATTTCCAAATTTTAGGATAGATTGTTAGTCCGCAGCAGTGAGATACGTTTCGGCGTTATTTGATTATTGTTGATTTGAACTGTTATTTTATGAATATTCCGATCAGCATTTATAGCCGTCCTAAATGTGAAAACTTGATGAAATGGTAAAAGAGACATTTTTAAATAAAAATAAAAAGCGGAACTTTTAAAAGTTAATCGATATCAATTAACGAACACTAGTGTTTCATGAAAATGACTCGCAATTAGGCTCGAAAGAAGAAAAGCATTCCCTTAGGAAAATGCTTCAACTTATCATCATTATATTCAGTGTCAGGTTATTCTCAATTATTTATTCTCGAAATGAATTCTTCTGTGAGATATGAGAATTATGGAACCGCTCTATTATCTCAATTGTAATTCTTTTTATCTAATACTGTCTATCATCCGTACAAATTTATTAACTATTTCTCTAAAATCAAGACATTATTGCATACAAACCACTATAGTAAATTCAGAATTTACCCACACAATTTCCTTGACCCGTTTTACGATATTAACACTTTCAAAAAGCCTATACTAGCCATTTAAAGGAATTAGGAGATCATAGTGAGACCACTGCAATGAATGTACAAGTAAAGAATAACGATAAAACATTCGAACCTACTATGAGTTGTGATTTTTCAAAAACTGAATTCATCTATACATAAGAAAACATGCTCAAAAAGACACTAAGGGTAAATATTAATGAAGCAAGAACTGAGTTGGAACTAGCTCCCTTTGTGCTGGTTTCTACAACTGGCATATAGCGTTCTGTCGAATTCGCAATAATAGTGGCTTGATTGTAACTTAGCCGATCGCCGTATGTGCGCATCAGATCGAGGACTACTCCATTAGTCCATCCGAAACCCGCCTAAATTTATAAAATATGATGTTTGATTATGGTTAATGGAAATAAAGTCATGGATATTTTTGTCGCTGCAACTATATCAATTCTTAGACGAAGAGAAAATTATGATAATATTATTATTCGAAAAATTGCATTTGTTAAAGATATTTGAAGATTCAACTTCTAAATCATCTGTCTTTACCTGCACGGTATATTCTCCGCCTGTAGCCATTCTTAGCTCCCCAGACACATCGTATTTCTCCCACATGTGGCCGTACAAGTCATACATCTTCATGTTGATGTCTATCCACTTCTGAGCCAGCACAAACGCTTTTTGCTGCATTCTGCAAAAATGAACATGCGAATTGAGTTTCATTAGCTGAAAAAGAATTAGCTGCAAATTATTTGATTTTCTCTCACAATTCTCATGACTTGATTTAATTCCCACTTATGAGAACTCGGATCTTTGCCTCCTCTTCAGAAAGAGTCTAGCTATGGATTATTTCTTAGTGGTTTAAAGTTATTCTATTGACGAAAGAAAATAGATTTCTAAATGTTAACAACTCACATTGGACTGGATGATTTTCTCAAGCCCTCTATAACCATGTGATTCAAAGGTGACCACGAATTCGGATAGTCCCATTGTTGGTTTGTATCGCCATGGAGACTAAAACGATAAGATTATCAAGCTAATTGAAGCGTCGAAGAATTGCTCTTCATCGCATTTTATATGAAATAATGTGCGTGTTATTCAACAATTACTCATGATATTACTAATTTTACGTGAGTCACCAAGAAAAGAGTTCCTCGAATCTAAATACTCAACAAACCTCGTTGGAAGGCCAGCAAAATTGAACACTCCATTCTTCTGCATCATATTGTACACACCTTCAGTCATCCGCGTATTCAGCACATCGTAGCATTGAGTGAAGAGAGGAACAGCAGTTGAAAGGTAGAAGTCGACGTTGTGGGAGCGGGATTTCAAATTATAGTCGAACCTAGAATAAAAGATACTATTTTGATTTAAGTGATCCAGATACCATCCACTGGAGTTGGCAACGTAGAACATTTTCTGAAAGTCGTCTTGGAATTTTCTGAATGAGTTGTACCAGGCATCTTTCTTGATAGTGTCTCCTGAAAAAATCGCCCTATTTTTCCTAAAACTTGTAAAAGTCTGACCTGTCTCTCCGTAGATGAACGACAGAATCCTCATATTGTAGCAGATGAAAGCGTTTAAATCGACAGGCAAAATATCGGTGATTTGAATTGTCGACAGAGTTTTACCATCAGCGAACCAGCGACTACTGAAATAAGTATTTTGCTTCAGAAACTCATTTGAGTTCGCTAGACCTAAAATCCCATCCACTTTCGGCTGCAGAACCAAGATTCTGAAAGAGCTTCCGTTTTTCGGTGATATTGTTCACATTTCTAGCAGTTGTCACGTCTTCACGAAAAGACTCGGGTCTGCAATGAAACTATAAAAAATAGTACTTACTAAATGGTAGAAATGATATTTCCAAATTTGAAGCCATTTTAAACCTTCTTGATACAATTTATATCTATACCTCGGAGTATTCGCCAGCGTTCTGTACTGGTACATGGTGTAATTCTGGTTGTCGACGGTAATAGATACAGACCGATTCTGCATCCAAAAGTTGATTTCTTTTTCAATGGTTGGTGCTAATTGACGCAATGTTTCAATGTCGTGAGTGGCCTCGTAATACTCATAGACCATTGGAGCAAACAGGGGTGGTTGAGATCTAAAATGTCAGGATAATTTCTTTGTAGTCTTTTGTATCGACCGTATGATTTTGGATTAGTCGTGACGTCTCGCTCACTCAAAATAGATTACAAAAATTTTAGCGTTATTCTTTGCCTTCTTCTTCTAGCTCTATCTATTTCATCGAGTGGAACGCTGTTACGTCACGACAAATCAAAATTGATGCTAATATGTGAAATTCCGCAAAGTATTCCTTTTTCTTTAGTTTCTTCACGAGTTTCATATGCGTGTTCTAACCTCTTGAGATAATAAATCCTCCCTCCATTTGGGATGAATCCATGCTGCTCAACGATGTACGCGAAATTGAGGACCATGTTCTTGGCAGTGGCCGTCATATTCGATGCCAAAAGTCCTTTGATGATCCAGTAGGCATCCCAGTAGTAAAACTCGCGGAAACGTCCCCCTGGGATCACAAAAGAGTATGGGACGTAGAAGAGTGAGAATCGTTCTGGTTCATGCTCGACTGAATCATTCAGTAATTCGTGACTCGATTGAAATGAACTTTGATACCCATCGGATTGACTTTCCGGCAAAGCTGAATCCAGATAGCGTTGAGATCCTGCGCGAATTCACGATATTTCGAATCGTTGATGAGGTTTAACAGAGTTGGGGATGGATTCCAATCGGGAAGATCGCAACTGAAAGTCGACCCTCTTAACTTATGATGACTCATCTGCTTACATATCGAGTTCCTGTCCTTCGAGATCAAAGTGTTCGTCCACAAATGCTTTGACATCGGAATAGTTCAACTGTGAAATGTTCTGAAATTCTTCGTAATTGAAGAAGATACTTTTATCATCTGATGAACCTGAGGAAATTTAGCATTGAAGGCGTCAATGACGATCTGTCCCGTGAGGTTTTCCTTCATCGGCCGATCGACGAACGTTTTCGAGTCCTCGTGCAACTTCACTGCCATCACTGCCTGAAGAAGTCGACCACTGCAGTAGACCATTGATCGACCTGAACTTGATTGATCAACTTCGTACAAGGCTTTCACATTCTATGCATCTTTAAATTTCATCGATCAGACTAGATGAGGAGATTTGGAGTTGTCGTTTTGCGTCTAACGCAATGAAGTGTAAGTGTGAGAAGGAAGTTAAAAAGCGCTTTCTCACATTGCACCTTTTCCGCCAGAAACGCGACGTCTCAACAATTTCAAATTGCCTCTGACGAATAAGAATGAATAGAGACTCTACGCGATTTTAGTTTCAAATTTTTGGGTTCGTTATTCTTCCTATTTTGCAAATGTCGGCTCACTATTGAATCTGTCATGTACCTGGAGCTGAATTCTCATCGCAAACCGGAATACTCCCTGTGAAGAGATCAGCCTCGATCAGTTTTGCAATTTCTTTGTCCTCAGCAGTTTGCTGAAATTTTCTTATTTTTCAACGGAATCGATATCGAAGTTGTCGTTGACTTGATTGTGTAGCTACTAGTGGAATTTTTGGGAAATGAAAAACTTTTGACACGGATTTTTTTTGCAGTAACGCCCTTTCGATGTTCACGCTACAAACTCGTTTCGAAATCTCTGGCTTGATAAACAAAAAATGTGAGAAATCTCCTTGTAGAGATTTGATTAATGGAGGTGTGAGGGTTTGTGGGTGTGGAGGGACTGACGAACCGAGTGGAAAAGCGGACCTCGATACGTTCTACGTCCATATGACCGAGAAGTGGCAAAGACAGCCAGAAAAAAGTAATAAGTGCGACCATTTGAATAGAAAACATAAGACACGCGTGAATTTTCCGTGATTCTAACACCTCGATGACTCCTAGAAGTCATCAATAATGGAAGGTTATAAATGAAGTTCCAGTTATACTAGCGAATGGAATCAATTCAATGAAGGAAGTATGCAATGAGATCGGTTGAGTCCATATTCATTAGAAAAAAGGTTGATGGGGTAGTTGTTTTACGAAAAATGTGCATTTGAACTTGAGGTTGAAGAAATTGCAAAAAATAATATCATAAGTAAAGGTTTTTCTCTAACAATGAACATTTTCTTCTTATAAGTTGACGTTCAACTATAAAGAAGGGATGATAGTTTTTCCATACTTTCCAGATTTTTAGATCGATAATATTTTCATCATTTATTCAAAAACCTACCACGTTGAGTTCGTTTCCAACTCGATTTGCATCTGTATCATCAATTGATCGAGTTGTAACTGCAGAGGCATTATCATTTTCGACAGTTTCAGGAAGAGGAGATCCAAGGATTTGACTGGATGAAAATAATAATAGAAGGATTTCTAGGAAGAATATGCATCCTATACTTTCGTACAATCTCGACATATCGACAGAACTACCTAAAATTCATGATAAGGATTGTTTTGATGGTCAAAAAATATCTAGCGATAGAAAAATAAATATACTAAAAACTGTACAATTGTGTATATTTTCACAAGTATATCTTTCAGAGGTTATGCTTTTCTCAAGTGTGAGTACATGGAGTTACGATATTAAAAATCCTATAAACTACAAATTAAGACAGAAATAAAATTACCCGCAAAAAATCAAAAGATCAAGATAAAATGATTTTCTTGAGGTTTCATGGCAATACAATTCAGATACAGTGATTTTTAAAGGTTACAATTATTCTCGTATGAATGCTAGGTGTGTGTTGATTTCAAAATGTTCTAACAAACACAAATGTAGAGACAGCCACGTGAACATCCATACAAGAATAAACTTTTCGTCACAGGAGCAGTCTTATGAATAAGCTCGAAGATAAACGCATTGTCAGACGATGACTTTTGTACTCACGCAAAAAGCGATCATTTGACCAAAATATATAAACTGCGGAAACGCTAATTGAGAATTGTTGATAAACTGACGGTATTTAGTGCTTGTGGTGCATTTGCGACACACATGCACCCGTCAAGTGAAATTTGAGAAAATCGTAAAAAAAACTTATGGACGAGAAATAATGTCTAAATTTCGCATACAATAGGTGTCATTTGATTCATCATATGCTAGGCAAAAAAGGCCTGAAATGGCAGAAAATTATGGGAAAAACCTTATATTGCGAATGTAATTCAGACTTTATTACGAATAAAAATGTCTGATTTGCCGTAAATAGAGCAAAGAGCGAGGTAGATGATTTTTCGCTGGGATAACTTCTACGCAAATTGAATTATCGTCTGTTTCATGTGTGGGAAATTAGCTTTGATTTCAAGTGTTGAAAGTGAAATAGAACCAATATTCGCTATTAGACAACATTATAGGAAAGAAATATCTCAAATTTATCGAATTATATTTCTCATACTCATTTTTCTACCTAATATAATCACATGAATATGATAAACGTCGCTTTGAAATTTATAAAAAGAATGCAAAATTTGCAGTTTTCTATGAGAAAATTTAAATTTCTCAAATATGATAACAAATGACTTGGTATTCTAACAGATAATAAATTTGGAATAAAATTATCGATGATAGAAAAAATGTTTTGAACTTATAAGGAAGATGTACCCTGTATTTCAATCAAACTGATCCCTAACTGCCAAAACCACATGGCTTCTTTTTTCTTTTCGCACACTATTATTCAAAATTTCTTTTCTTCTCTTCAAATCGCATGCTCTCTAACTCTGATGATATAGTTTCTATAGTATTGAAAATAGAAACCATACGGTTTTGGAAGCCAGGGATCAGCTTGTTTGAAAAACGGGATACATTCTGCAAACTTCCCGGAGGTGAATGAATTTTGTGAATGCGAATAACAAACAATAAAGTTTTCGGCAAATAGGTTTGCTCGAAATTGTTTCCCCGAAAAATCACATAATACCGTAAGATATCGTCGCAAGTTGTGTTTAGCGAAGAGAAAATGTTTTGAAAAGAAAGGTGGATAAAGAACGATGAACATGATATCTGATTGAGACGGCAATGAGTTTGAAATGGGTACTTGGACGAAGAAGGAGATTCTTCCTCTTTGAAGATGGAATGAGTAATGAGTGGTAAACTTACAACGAACTGAAAGGGGGGAATCGGGGTTTCATAAAGAACGCAGAACAATGGAGGTTATAATACTATCGATAAAATTGTGATAAGTCAACTTTCAATGATAAAATTTCATATGCGAATTTCAGGGTGTCCAAATTTCATCATTTTATGAAAAGTTCAAAGTATCATTTATTGGAAAAAAACTGCTACGAAAGCGACCATTTTTTAATTCTTCATTAATTGAACAATTTTGAAAACGGCAGTTCGAAATTTTTGATGTATTGGTCAAAATTTACAGAACGATGAAATAAGACGTGGGAAGAATGTTTCTCAAAACCTTCAAAAATCGTCCTCATCCCACTCAATAACAAGCAATCGTCTTACGCAAGCCATTCATTCGAAGTCAAGTCAGGTCACATATTCACGAGGCGTGACTTTTCTTCTCTTCGACAATTTCTGATTTCTTACAAATTCTTCTTAACACTTTGTCATATTCGATTGATGGAAAATGATAATGAAAACGATAGCCATCGACATGATAAATAGCGTGTTTTTACACGTGACGCAGGGGGAAATTGATGAAAATATTTAACTTTCATAAATGTCATAAAAATGATAATACATGAAAGTTATCAAAATGTCAAAATTTATGATTAGACATGACGATACGATCGTGATTATTAAAGGTTAGCTAAAGTCTGTAAACGAACGCGATTCTTCGTGACTTCTCATTAAGCTTTCGCCCACTGCTTTTGAATGATTCTGCATGGAATACGAACAAAAGGGATCAAATGATCTGAATTTGGCGAAAGTAAGAGAAATTGGTGAACATACATTTATTTGAAAATCATGATATGTTACAGACCTAACACAAAGTAATCAATTATGCAAACATCTACAATAAATTTAAAATGAGTTTGAGAAGTTCGAAATTCTCCCAAACCTTACAAAAATATTTGCTGAGTAACCAAATCGATGTTTCAAATGTCGTCAATGAGTATCATCCACTCGCCGAACAAATCGGATTTTCAAAAACTCCCCCCGAAATTGCACGAATGTTTTTGTTCAAATATTTAACGATGAGCATGATCAAATAGATCAAAACGGTATGATGTTCTGATTATTTGGCAACGACATTAAACAAAATAGCATGTGAGATGACGATATTTATTTATGATTTTTAGCCATAGTAATTTTATGTTTGAATATCATGTACATGTGATGATGAGTATGAGTTCAAAGGATCAAATTAATAAAAATCTGAGACGTCAAATCTCTAAAAAAAAAGCTATCTAAATAATATCATTTTTAATAACGTAAACTTGAAAATTTTCTGTGCCTTACCATAACTTTCGCTATCTTCAAAATCACGTAAAGTCACGATTCTTCCAATTCGCGGCAATAATAACAGATTCTATTATCACGTGTTTGTTTCAGACAAATCAGTTCGTTTCTGTGAGAATGAATGGATCGTTTTATTGACCTCCATTATTATGTACAAACCGCATGGGAATACAGATTGAATGGGTGAATGGTCTTCTGCCACTTTGTGCAAAATAAACGAGCGATCGAGCAACGGTTCAGGCATCAAATTGAATCGACATTTTCTCCCTCCTCTTTTTGTCTTTGTCAATGTTATTAATCGACATAATCGGTTTCTACAAAACGAGGCGAATAAATGTTATTGATTAAAATTTTTTCCCTAACACTTTCGACATTGCGGAAGAAATGGCCTTCTGCACTGTTACCCTCAAGTTAACTCTTACCATTTTGTAGAAGTTACCCTTTTTCCTCCCTCCACTCTATTTCCCAGAAAAGGGGGTAACTTTTACGAAAGAGTAAGAGTAACCTGAGGATAACTAGTGCAAGAGGCGGTGAAATAGCATTGATCTTTCAAAACATCGAAATAATTTTCTCGTAAATTTTCGATCTGTGAAAATGAATTAATAAATGGTCGAAACCATCCGTTTTTATTCGCTTAGAAAACTTCATAAAAAGTAACTTAATTTTTCACGTAAGCATCTAGAGTTTAATTTTTTGACAGACCATTGTTTATTTGTCCACAATAATGTTAGTTTTGCGGACTATAAACTTTGAACCAGTCAACTGGAGTAATTTCCGCACAACGCTGTATTTTTTACTCATTATTTAACATATCGCTATCAATTTTTTATTTATTGAAAAGATAATTCTGAAAAGAAACTTTTTCACAAAATAAACAGTTTCAACGAACCTATGAAATGTTGATTTTTCTATCACGTTCGCTCAATCATTGATAAAAATGATTGATTGCGAATTTGAGGAGTCGACAAAATCAGTATTTATCACCAACCTCTTTCATTAGTTATCACTAGTAAAAATTTCTTTAAAATTACTATTTTTCAGATATATTTAGTAAAGAACAACAACTTTTTAAATTGTTTAAAAAGTATCGCCAATGTTTCCATGGAAATTTTAACTCAAAACCGTCAATTAAGCTATATTTCATTTTAATTTTATATAATTGAAACCTTTTAAAATGGACCTTCACAACGGTAGTGTCATAGAATTATGATGTTTTCAAGATTATATTCGGGAATCATTGATATTTATTGTAGTAGAAGCGCATGAAAGGTGATAAATTATGATTTAATAGTATCAGAGTGTTAGATATTATTGAGGGCTGAAGGATACTAAGTTTAATATTCCTTATATCGAACGCTTTCGCTGACCCCTGCAGCTTTGCGCTCTGACAAATGAAAATTAGCGTGAAATTTTCTAAAAACCAGTCCGAAATACCCTAACGACACCACGAATAACGAAGTAGAATGAAACTAGCTGAAAGAAGGGTCAAAAATGATCAGAATGGTTATTACTAACTGAAAATTTCAAATCCCTCGTTTTCGCTTGACGAAAATTCATTCGGAAAAGAGGTTTTCGGATCGTCGCCTTCAGAAATTCATATCTTTGGCTACGCTGATCCGTTTTTCATGCGGTTTTTTTTTTCCATAATCCTGATTAGCCCATCAGATTTCGAGAAAAATACTTTCATAACTCTGCCTTCACAGCGAAAATATCACTTGCGCCCTTTACTTTCTCCCCTCATTTTCGATCTCACAGATTTAAGCACCAACAATACTACAGAACTCCCGAAAAGACTATCAACATTTTTCATTTAATCATATGGAATAGATAAATTACACAGGCCCTATTCAAATAATATTGACACGTCTTTATTGGAGTAAAAGAATGAAAGTTATTCATGAATATGACTAGCAGTGAATCATTTTTGTCGAATCAAGTGATCATCAATTTTTCGCCGATCGAATGAAAAACCCGTTGGGCAGTGTTGAATAAATAATCGAAAGCTATAGCCTGCCTAAAAATCGATATTTGTTAAAGTAATTAACAAAGTAATAATTATACATTCTAATTAACCAACTGATGTAGATTTCGTAGAATTCTGTGCCTTCGATCACAATCAGCTGAAAGTTTAGAATTTATTACCTTTTAGACTCTCAGAGGGGAGGATCGTCAAAAGGTGCTTGCGACCTACTCTCATATATCTTCTTAACAAATTTCTCTCTCTAACCTGTAGTTAGCTCAAATTTTTACCAGCGCGCGATCTGGTACCATAATTATCATTTCGCTCATAAGACCTGCCCCCGTATATTTTCTTCATCTAACTAAAATGCTCCCTAGATCTATTGTCTTCCTTTTTATAGTTTCAAGTCTTACGATTCGATATAGCGGAATGAGTTCTTCAAAATTGTGACTGATATTCATGTTGAAAATCTCGTCGCATTTTTTGTAATATTCTACATCAGGCATTGGATGACATGTTGGAATTTTACCATCTAAAATTATTCGGTGGTAGTATTATTATTTACGAAAAAATGACGACATTTTCCTTAAATTTTCATCTTGAAACTCAAATTATATCTATTTCGCCAAATCACATGCACAAAACAAGGAAAACTGTTTTCAGATTGATGATTTCCTCTAAAAACTTCCCACCTTCAAAGGGCAGAAGAGTTATGCGCAAAATAACGTAATAGAATTTTTTAGAGAAAAACTATTTTGAATTTAAATAATGTATTGCCAGCTGTCTACGTGGTATTTACGAAAATCTTTTTGAAAGGGAGCATAGAGTTTCAAATAAAAAGTTACGAATTTATTTTGTACAGTGCCAGACAAAAGGATCCGGCCATCTATGAATTTTTGAGTGCTTGATTTTGATATTTTTGATAATTTAATCCCTTTTAAGACATGCTGATCGCTTAATCTGTACAAAATTTAATTTTAATTGAATAATTGAATTATCATAAATGTTAAAACTAGATACTTAAATTTTCATAGGGGGCCGGATACTTTTGTTCGCTACTGTATATTGATTGTTGGTAAATAACTGTTTAAAAATACTATAATTCTTTGCAGTCGATATGAATATTTCGCAATCTTTCGGTTTTTTGATAGGGTTATCTCTGATTCTCAAATATTGCTTATCGTTAGGATAAGTATCAATGACGCATTTCATTCCATGAGTTGAGCAGTTCAAAACATCTGCGCATCTCTCTATTGCTTTGCACCAACGACGTAAATCTCCCTATAAAATTTAGAGAATTAAAGATAAAGACAGGTGGATGCTCTTCGTTGTCTTCAAGATGAGCCCTTGCGCATAGAAGAAGAAGTGGTAGCCTCAGGCCTTAAATATGTGCCTCTAAGCCTCTGCACTCTGCTCCATCGTATGTCCTCCAGCGTCGATGCATCACGCTCGCGTTTCGTACACGCAGAGTGCATATGGAAGACTCATCTCTGGGACAATGGAGAGCAAACAATATCCTAGGCATAATACTGACTCTGGTAATTATTTGATCATCGGTGCTGAAAATATTCTGTGGTTTAAAGAAAATGAAGAAAGGCTTCCTACTCTGCTGCTATATTCTTTGCAACATCAGTGCCACAATGAACCTAAACTTTAGTCTTGAAAATCTTAAAAATCGTCATAAATTACCGTTTGATTAAATATGAAAATTATCAGAATCATAAACATTTTAAATTTTCATTCGTGAAAAATGTTCCAAAAGTGAAATATCTTGAGGTTTCTCACTGATATCTAATTAGCCGATCACAAAATCGCAAAGAAGATCTCCAACATTTTGCAGCTAAATCTAAGACGGATTTCTTTTTTTAAATTCGAGATAATTACATATCTCCTCCTCTAAAAACCTAACGTATGAAGGAGGTAGTACCTACAAATGAAGGATTATAAGCATTGGCTACAATCTCATGTAGCAAGTCCAAATTTTCAGCAACTACTAATTTATGTCATACAAACATAAGTTCTGCTTGTGGTGAAATTAGACTTCAGCACCACTTTAAAAATACATTTTCTAGCGAAGGTTTATAAAATTCATCGATAAAAATGATATAAATCTAAAAGGGATCATTGATAATTTGTACTATTCCTTTCCAGCAACAATATAGAATTCATAGAACAGCTAATAATTTTTCATACAAAAGTGAATATTTTCTTCATTTTATAAATTCTTTGAATCGTTTTTGGATTTAGAGATCAAGAAATCATTCCATCATTCTCTCGTGTGCTTTTTCCAAACCGCTAAAAGAATTTTCGCTAAGTAATAAACTAAAACCTGGCAGACAAATATGCAACTTTACTATTTCATATTGTATTCTCTGGAACTTGATAAAATAAAAATCTATGCATAATGCGAAATGAAACTCGTATTATTTCGTGCATCTTACGTCATCTATCACCTGCGTATTCTGCATAGCAACAGTGATAAAACTGCGTATCTAAGTGACAAATTTTATTGAGTTTCCCAAATTTTGGTATGCAGCAACAAAAGTAGATTCATTTTTGCATTTATTATGCATTTTATTGTGTAAATTTGATGCTATTTCCAGATTTATGCGAATTTTTGTCGCGACATGCATTATAGTTTGTATCTCATCAGTTAGTTCAAAAGGTGGGGGTGGACATGGGCATTCTAGTGGTGGACACAGTGGAGGTCACAGCAGTAGAGGAAGCAGCGCAGCCCGATGTAAAATTTTCGATCCTGAACAGAAATTAAAAGGAATTTCTTTTAATTTTTTTCGAAACTATTTTCCGATTTCGACTCTTCAACTTGAATTTATTTTCATTCCTAATCCTGGGATTTTTGCAAAGTTGAATCGAAACATTTCATTTAGCTTCAAGTGCCAGTCGATCCAGCTCTGCATCAAGATCGGCTAGTAGTTATCATTACACCTCATCTGGAGGAACGACACATTTTAGCGCGCCGCCTGGACCGAGGTAATATTACCATTTCAATTTTCCTTTCTTTCTGTAGTATTTATACGAGCATGTGGTTGATGGTTAAATTTTAGGACTGCATCTTCGAGCACATCGACTGCGTTCAAGTCAAATGTTTACTCTAGTGGTGGGCTGAGGAGCAATCCGTCATCGAATACCTTCATCATTGTGAATCCAGCTACTCCTTTTGCGTAAGGTTCAATTTTTAACCGATAACAAATGCTAACTTTCAGGTACAATAATCACTACTATTTCTACAGTTCACACTCGTACTATGCAGCTCATCCAGACCATTCGAAAGTGTGCATTTATGACGTTAGCAACTTGACAGATGAAGAATTTAGCAATGTAAGAATCTATAGTTTGATAGAACGACTAATTTTCAGTTTAGATACGATTTGAAAATGGCACAAGGTTGGATCAAATCGTTTATGGGTGCAACTCGGGTGAAGAGTGCTGCGAGTACGAAATATTTATCAAAATTAAAAAAAAAGATACTATTTCAGTTTCGAATGCTGTGGTAATAATAATGGGGTCATATACTTATTGTAAGTGATTTAGTCATTTTTACTCCTCGATATTTTATTTAAAATGACCGAAAAATGATATCTTATTATCTTACCCTCGTCGACACAAATCAAATGGCGACCTTATCAATCTTCAAATTAGCGGACAATCAAAATTGCTAGAGAATTTCAACTTCTAAAATATATGTTTGACTTCAGGATTTGCCTTGGAATGCTATTCTGCATTTGCACCTACTCAGTTCTGAAACTTTCTGGCTGCTGCGAACGAGTCAAAAGAAACAGGAGTTGTCGGTGCGACTCAAAGTAGGCGCTCAAAAAATTTTAATTCTACCCAAACTATACATTCATTTTTAGAAACAATCGAGCTAATTCTAGAGATAACAATCCGCAGCAGGTCTATCAGTTAACTGCAGCTTCACTCAGACCTCGGTATTGACTCGAGGACATTTGATCAATGAAATTTTCGTTTGGCTATTGGAAACCACGAGACATAAACAAAATTGTGTAAGACATCTCTTTTCTCGCACTATTTTTCATGCCTCGTGTCTTATAGTCTCGCGGTTTCAAAGTTGCCCTTTATTTTAAAAAATATATATGTGCATATAAGTACGGGTAACTTCCTCCGATGGATTAATACGTATTCGATTAGGAGTTATTTTGAGAATTTTGAGATACGACAAACTTTCTTCTGATGAGAATAAATGTTGCAATTTTTTAAATAAATTTTTATTTTTTTATCTCAATAATAAGAATGACAATCAAGCCGGGCGGAATTTGAAATTTTGCTTTTCGGAACTCGGAATTCCGTCTGGTCCTGATCGATATCGCTTATAAATAGTTAAATTTAGCTGGACGCCATTTACGGTGCATTGTCTGAGTCGGATAAGGTTTTTAACAAATTTAAATTTCATAGTTTAAATCTTCAAATCTTAAATTTCAGCTGGAATTCGGTTTAAAAATGATTACAATTATTGTAAGTGTTTTTAAAAGAGAAGTCCTTAAGGTCGCGAAAAAAAATCGGGATAAAATCTATGCCATTCGATAGAGCTCATCGAATACGTCTAAGATATGTAATTTGTTTTTACCAAAATATGCCACCTTCTGCACGCGGCCACGCTCCAAAGTTATTTTCCATAGTTGAGCCGTCCTTAACTATGAGAATAGAAATTCGGTTCTAGAATTTTTGGATCGATGAAATTTTCTTGATGCTTTTTCGCAAAGGTTGTTCAGAATAATGTTTTCCCGAAATTTGTTTGCGACCCTAAACACTCCCCTTATAAGCATCTACAACGGGGGCTAAAAGTTTGGAATAATTGTGATTATGAATACAGCCTGGTAGGATAAACAATTGTAGATCAATTTGAGTGACAATTGGCAAGAATTCTTAAGGCACTGGGAAAAATATGTTTACAAAATGTCATTTTAGTTAATTCACAATTGTAAGGCATACCAGACTGAATTCATAGTGATGAGTGTTCCAAACTTTTGACAGCCATTGTATATCTCCCAAAAATATTTTTGAATCAATAATCATCTCTTACATATGTCTGAATATTATAGATACACTATCGTGTCTCTAATCCTGCAATATAGATGTATTCTAATGGTTTTTCATCATATTTCTGGAAAAATGATGTGATTCGATCAGAATATGCAGGCAAAAATGCCATGTCAAGAATCGTTCTCCAATCATATTTTATGAACTACTGCAAATGCCAAATAAGTCCGTTCAAAATTTAGGGCAAACTGCAAACTATGAAACTTGACGAAGAAGCTAAAGATCTGGCTGACGAAGTTGCATAATCGGAAGTCTGAAACAACGTTAAGAAATTCTATTACAAATTTAGCATCACATTGTAATTTTTGAATAAATAAATAAATGTATTGCAAGCAATTTATCATTCTTTCTAGTAATGTGGTCTACGTGAGACATTCATTGCAACGATAAATTTCGGGGTTGCACTCAAAGTGTTCATTGAAACAATTGGGAAGCATCCGATTATCCACTGTTCATTGTTTATTAGCCACTGATATGTAACTGACACTTTTGTTCGACAAAATGAATATCAAATTCGAAACAAAATACAATCAGGACAGCATCTTTATCTTCCCGAGTACTCGGCAATTTTCGAATTAGAAGTGTCTAATTTAAATTGTCGAAAAAATCTTATAACATCATAAGGAATGTGATAAATGCGAGTTGAACACAAAAATGCATGTAATTTCATCAGTCTCTTATCATTTTCGTTATACCCTATACGTATTTCCGCATGGCAACAGTGATAAAGCTGTGTATCCCAGGTGACAATTTTATTGAATTTATGGTAAAATAGGACTAAATTCATTTCCACTCCAATTCTACACTGCATCATGCGATTTTACGGTTTATTTATTAAATTTAAAAATTTCAGATTTATGCGAATTTTTGCCGCAGCATACATTGTAATTTGCATCTCATCAGTTAGTTCAAAGGGTGGAGGCGGTCGAGCGGGTGGAAGGGGATCAAGCTCGGCGCGGTGTAAGTTTTTATCATTCTTTACGAATATTTCATTGCATACATCATTGAGTCCGAAATATGAAACTTCGAAAGTAGAGCGGCTGCATGATCTTGGACTTTTTTTTCATCCCTTCGATGAAATTGCGTGTCTAATAAAGAAAGTTAGAGAATGTTCTCTGCATTTTCTAACCCCCAATGACCGTTCTCTTCCCCGTTACTAATAAAAATGAAAAAAAAAAAATGCTTTGCTGTCACGACTTTTCTATTTCATCTTTCAATCCATGAACTTTAGCAGCATTCATTCGCTTTTGTGAATTCATACAAATAACCTTTTATTTTAGCATCAAGTGGAGGCGGCCGAGCTAGCTCTTATGGAAGCTATCATTACAGCTCATCCGGATCAACGACTCATTTCAGTTCGCCGAGTGGAACTAGGTTAGTCGATCAGTTCAAAACTCTGAATTTCTAATACCAGTCGGTAACTGATTGGCAAAATTTTTGAGAAAAATCAATCGATATTCGGTTGGTACTGTTCGATAATATAAAGTCCAAACAGTCAATACTGATTGTTACCGTTTGGTTTTTTTCCTAACAATTGCTACCGATCGGTTACCATTGACTACCGACTTGTAGTGGGGATGCTGAGAAAACAACTTTCAGAAGATGAATTTTCAGTATCGGATCTTCCAGCACACCGAGTGCCTTCAAATCGAGCGTGTATTCGAACGCAGCGATAAGAAATAATCCATCAACGAATTCCTATATCATTGTGAATCCCGCCACACCGTTTTCGTAAAGTGCAATTTTAAACTTAAAGACGATCTTCAATTTAGATATAATTCACATTATTACTTCTACAGTTCACATGCCTATTACGCCTCACATCCAAATCAGGGGAAAGTCTGTATTTATGACGTCAGTAATTCAACGGATGAAGAGTTTGGAAACGTAAGACTTTGTGGCGCTATTAATGAACCCGTCAGATGACAATGATTGAATAAGCGAGGGCTTATAACAGCTTCTTCCAGAGATCGCTCGTGATATAAGCTTTCTGGGTGTGCTAATGAATTCAAGATTTGGAAATTTTATTTAATCTTAACATGCGAGCTTCAGATTGAATTTGAAAATGGCACGAAATTAGACCAGATCGTTTATGGGTGTGAATCGCGCGAGGAGTGTTGCAGGTAAGAAGACAGTTATTTTACTGTCCTGGCCAAATAGTGTGAAAGTTCGTTTGTTAAATCGCACATTGCGAGAAATGAACGTATGAATCATGCGCAAAGAGGGAGGCTAGAGTGCAGGAAAGAGAGTCTGCTAGGACCGATGAAAAGTGTGGTACGCAATTTCCTTTGTGTCTCCCGACTTTCCTCGTTATTTTTCTACAAACGATCTTCCATTCCGTTTGACCAGTACAATAATCACTGCCAAGTAATTTCAGCTTTGAATGTAGCGTTAGCTCGAGCATCATCCCTGTACCTATATTGTAGGAAATGTTATAATTTTCTTGAAAATATGAAGACGATTTCAGAGTTTGTTTTGCCTTTCTTTTGTGCATTTGTTTATGTACGCTATACGGTCCTTCTGATAGGCGAGAATGGGTTAAGAAACATGTCCATGAGCGATGCAGGTTGAGGTGAGTTAGAAGAAGGAAAAGTTATTCAGGAATTTCGATATTTCAGGAGAAATAGGTCACAAAAGAAAAATTATCATCCAAGTCCAGTTCGTCAACTGAATGCATCTTCAGTCGAGCCGAATCATTGAAAATTAGAGTATACCCCAGAAAACGTTCCTAATTTTCAATAAACTAAATTTTCCAGTCATTGCATCAAAAATCCTGATTGGTTGAAATAATGACTTTTTAGAGAAAGCGATACAATTTTTACAAATATCTGTGTCTGGAATCAAAATCATGATCATCGTCTCATGATTGCTTATGATTAGTAGGTGTTTTATTTTCCTGCCGAAAAAAATCGATTCGTTTCAACTTTCGATAATCCTCTGGTTGTTAGATTCATATCCTTTTTCTAGGAATCGATTGTGAAATTTTGAAAAATGTCACATGACATTCTGAATACCAAATTTCGCTATCCTCGGGTATCAATTCTGCATATAAATTTGTGATGACTCATGCATTTTTTCTAATTTTTATGTAAATATATATATTTTAAGCAATAGTCCAAGTAAGTAACAATTTATTGTCGAAGATTGTTCTAGATCTAAGGGTTCAAATAGAGTTTTTTCATTTAAACTGATCATTCTAGAAATAATAAGAAGATGAAGAAGTAGTTTGAATTGAAAGGTTTCAGACGAATTTCTGGCTGCTGTTGCGATTCAGTTGAATTTTTATAAGTATGATTATCATTTAAATAAAACCAAACAAATTATTTGAAGATGCTAATGAGTTTTCGCGCGAATAAACTAGGAATCATAAGACAGGACATTGGAATGTACGAAGATCGATTTTGAATCTGACTCAAAGGAAAATGAATCGACGATGGATTCTCCATTTATAAGAAAATGAAAATAGCAAAAAAAGAATGACCGAAAACGAAGCGAGAATTTTTATATATCCATGATGAACACGTTATAGTTCCATGCATTTGAACACGTTTTTCTAGCAATCTATCATCGACTTTATTTCTTATTACACTGAAGACGAGTTTCGACAAACGAATGAGTTGAAGATATAGACTCCGCCAGCATCGGTAAATTCGTGGTTCTCGTTGCAATGCAACATCACGGGTCCTTCAGAAGAGCCGACGCTGGAGCACGTGGTCATATTGGCTGGTGGGTAGGTATGAATCAGGAATAGTCTGTCATTATTTGCGAATTCGCATGAAATTTCCTTGGCGCAAGTAGTTTCATTCGAATAATCGGTAACAAATGGGGCATATCGGACGCCGATGTTGGGATCCTCGCCGTTGCACTCAGGTCCGTTGTAGTTGGCAAAGTCTTGGTTGTTTGGGTCGAAATTTGGCGGTTCGCAATAAGAGCATACGTCTGGAATTAAATAAATCAAAGAAATTTTTTTTCTTTAAATATTTTCACCGCTTGGTCACCGTTAACATGTGAATCTGTTACAGGCCTTTCCTTTTTCTATGCTCTCAATCCAAATCAGCCCAAAAATGAGATGACAAATCGAGATGGTAATGAAGATCAAGGGTTACGAATCCAAGATGCTTTATCGCATGGGAAGAGATAGATATGCCATACTCCTTGCAGCCCGATTCCGCGAAACTCCGACTTCTTCCTCACTATGTCATCCTTCTTTTCTGTGTTACCTTTCACGAAGTGGACTATTTTTGGTTTTGAACCATAAGATGAAAGTTCAAGGTACACGTGATATCTACTTTCTCTCATGTAACAATACCTCGACTTTGAATCAGATAGATGTTATCATTTTGGTTTTTCGAACTGCAACCTCAAAACCCAGACCAAATACCGACTCCAAATTTCTCAAATCAGAATATTATTGGAAACTGGTATTTTAGGCAAGAGAGAACTCGTCTGTCACTTGTTTAAAAATTCATGATAAGCGTCAATGTTGTCCAACCATTTGATGAAAGGTTTAAAATATTTCGTCTCCCTTTCACAACTTCATCCTTCAAATTCATGCCGTGTTTACGAATGCCCAATAAATTTATTTAGTGCTTACCAACATGACGAAAATTCTAACAATGTGCATAGTTTATTTTGCAAAATTACGAGTTACAATTTGCTGTATCAAGGAAACTTTCTTCGTCTGGTTTCTTGTCTTTCTGCTCAGCGCAAGGTGAAGCTGTCGTTGTGGTGACATCATCAGAAATCCATTCAGGACACATTTGTGTAGTCACACCCTAAATAGAATCATTGATTATCGCATCGCATTTCAAAACTGTGTTGTTTACGCCGACTCCCGCTTGAACTGAAGAAAAAATGGCATTAAAGGCGATTTGGAATGTGGTTACGTAGAATCCAGCTTCACTGATATAGCCCTGAAAAGAACTTTTCTCAAATCCCTCATGAATGACAAAACAATGCACTCTCATCTAACGCAATTGAGAACAAACCTATGTAGTTTTCATTTGGCGAAATTCAAATATAACAGGTAGGTCATAAAATCGAAATCATAATTACGACACTACTTCACAGAAACATAATCTCTGGCTAATGGCAGATTAGAAGCTAGAATTTATAAAGATGTGAGGAAAAAGTTAGGGATTGATTAAGAGAAAATTTTATAAAATCAAATTCTCTGAAATTTTTATTCACCTGCACTCCGATCATTTCGAAAAATGAGCTGAAGAATCCAGCCACTCCAGAAACAATGGGGCAAACAGCAACGAATGTACTTCCGTGCTCTATTTCCTGAATCGTTCACTTATCAAAATTATTCGATCAAACCTTGTTGAAATGAGTTGTTTACCTACCGATGAATCATCCGAACAATTTCCATTCGTCAAAAATACTTGAACCAAAGCGATTGGGTCGTTGAGATAGTCCAGTATGGGGAGGACAATCGATTGATCGATCATCAGAACTGCACAAACTTCATCCGGCACCTCGCAGTCTGAATGTTCAATGATGTTAACAAATGATGAATATTTGAATAAAATGTTTTGTTACAAAGCTCAAAACCCGAATAATATGTCGTCAAAAATAAAAGAAGGATATCATTTTTAATAACAACCTGGAGCAGGCGTGGAGGTCGTAGGTGCTTCTGTGGTCGCAGTTGAGACTCCATTTCCACATCCGATGACATGGTAGATCGCCCAGCCAAATATATCTTCA
>LIAE01010568.1:0-20925 GCA_002287525.1 Diploscapter pachys
CAAGGCTGCACAGTCGTATGTTGTTTTTATTTAATTCTGGAATGTGTCCAGTACAGTGCGAAAATTACTATTTTACCGATCAGCACTAGTTTATTTTCACTGCCAATATTTATGATCTTACCCATCAATTTCATAGCTTTTATTGGTATCATGATTTATAATAAAATGATCAATTTCCCAAAAATTCTAACCTGAGAAGGGAAGATTGGTTAATTTCGAAGATAACTTTTGACTTTACTACTTTACTACCGTCTATTATAATTTGTATCTCTTAAAAGCGAGTGAAATTCTTTGATTTCAGTTGAGTGTAATCGAGAACGCGACAAGGAATGGAACGGAATACGATTCCTCTTCTGCTTCAGCCATTTGATAACGATAAAAAAATGCATTGGTATTCTCAATAAGGGTTTTCATTGATTTCATATTGTGACACCATATAATATCAGACAAAGTATATAGGAAATTGTTGAAGATCGATTTGTCAGAAAAGAAGAAATGGTGTGATAGTAGAAATCTAACTATGAGATACATATGTGTTGAGCTAGTCATAATTGAAATGAGACAGACTACAAATTGTGGATTTTTATGATGAGAATTTGTATGAACCTTGGATCTTACTTTATAAGGCTTAGTTCATAGTTCGCGGGCTTTTTGGAAAATAGTATGACTCGGACATAAAAGCCCGCGAACCACGTCCTTCAATCCGCTGTGAGGAAAAAAGACATTTGTTGCACTCTGTAGATTTCTAATTTTCGATTTTCCACTTGAAATATGCGTTAATTTCTTTACATCGAAGATTCGTGTGACTGAGTTGGTTTTAAGTGATCAAGCTTTAGCAAGAGTTCTGTTTCATCACTTGTATTTGGTCAAGAAGTTATGTCAACTAGATTAGTTATTCGCAATAATCCTTACACATTGAAAATATTTCTCTGAATAACTATAAAACTATATAGAAGAGTCTAATTGACAACTAATTGAGATGCAATAGTCTAAGTTATGACAGAATGAGTTCCTAATAGGTATATTTCGTTATTCTGATCGAAAACTATTTTAAAGAATACTTATTTCAGTTGTAATTTCTCGACTCATAGAAAAAGACACCACTTTTTCTAAGAAATAGTATGAGGGAGAGGAAAAAGATAGGCAAAAGTGGTGTCTTTTTCTAGGAGCCTAATTTCTCAGCGTCTTTATTGGATGTCTTCGAGAGTTGTCTGTATCCTGTGCATTGAAATGAAATTATTATTTCAGATTTTATTGAATAAAATTGCTATATGAAATCTGAGATTATTATAATCAAGCTTTATTTTATGTTAATTTTCCGACTTCTCGCCATTTATTCGTTTGTGGATCGTATTCCTCGATTGAATTACAAAATTCTTTATTGCCAGTTTTTTGAAATCTAGGTTAGCAAATATTTCGTATAGAGATATGCAAATCTCAGCTCACCCTCCGATTACATACAATTTCCCGTTAGCGACAATGAGCGAATGCTGATGTCTTGCATAATTCATATCAGCGATTCGAGAAATTCGACGGTCAGCTGGAGCTGAAGGGTCGAAACACAAACAGGATTTGAATATAACATGACTATTACTAAATATATGATGCATTATTTATAATACAGAATTAACGACTCCTCTCCTCCAGTTATGTAGATTCTTCCATTTAGCGATGCAACTCCGAAATAGCCCCGTTCTTCTGGAATCTCTCCGATTTCAATCCATTCCCGTTCATCGTCTGATAATCGATATATCTCTTTATCTTCCCACATAGAACCATCAATAACTGAATGTCCATAATTGCAATAATGAATATGCTATAATGTGACCGTATAAATTTTCATTGCACGTTATTGCTTGAGCATATGTAATTGGAAAAGGAAAAGCAGGTCCTTTTTTCCATTTTCCATCTATTAGAACCTGAATAAATAATTTCATGGACTTTCATTCGATCTTCTTACATCAACTCGATTCGTATTTGTCTTTGCGTTAGAATCCCATCCACTCAAATAATACAATTTGTCTTTGAAATAAGCCACAGATGCACCATTACGCCATTTAGGAGGATTTGGATCTGTAAAATTCTTTGAATCGATCATTAATAAATGTATTAAAAAGAACCTTCTGAAATTTGTCCAGTATTCAAGTTATATATTTCAATTGATTTCTTTCTGTTGTTAATTCCAAAAATCTGAAATTTGAAGAAATTATTCAAAATAACGAACATAAGAATTTACTTTATTCTGTGTAGTTGCTACTTCATATGGCCAATACCAATTGTGGAATTTTGCAATCTCTTCTACTGAGCAGGTAGATGAATTGAACAAGCCTATTCTTCCTTCATCTTTACCATTATTATTTCGATAACAAACTAAATTATTACGAATAATTTAAAATTCTCTTACTTAGCTTTCAATATAATTTCTTACGATAAAATAAAATGTTATGCGAATTATTGAATGAATTGTCTCCACCAATCTGCAAATTATCGATATTTCGGGCTAATTCATTCATTGTATTATTAATCAATGGAATTTCAATTCCTTTCTGAAATTATCACTTCCATTTTAGTAATGAATTGTTTGTTTTCAAACTTCCAAAGCATCTGCAATAATCGCAGCTCCATGAGCTACAGTCACTTCAGGATTGGCATTGTATCTCAATTTTGTTTGACCAAATTTATTCGATAAAAGCTCTTGAATTTTTGGAATTCGAGTTGATCCACCAACCAGAATCTATAAATTTCATATTCAGTGAAAAGCATATCAGAGTTTTGCTCTTTCTAATAATAAAATTACCACATAGTTCATTTGTTCTGCCGAGATTTGTGCAGTTCGTAGAGCCCTTTCAACCATTCTCATCGCTTTATCGAATAACTCTTCGCAGAGTTGGTTGAAGTCAGATCGCGAAATTTTCACATTTACGCTTGTATTACCAATAATATACAACTGCAAATATGAATTTCATCGCAAAATCAATAAAATTAACATTTCTTACGTTAACATTCCACGCCATTTGAAATGACAGAGATTCTTTCGCTTCTTTGCACACTCTTCGTAATTGTTTCATCAAATTTGGTTGTTGCGACATATCATAGTTATTTGATCTCTTGAATTCTTCGATTACGTATTTCATTATTCTTTCGTCGAAATTTTGACCGCCTAGGTGATATAATTTACAAGCCATAAAGTAGCGTAAGAACAAACCTAAATGAGCATCACCACACACTGACTTTACATCAAATTGCTCGTTTTTAATTTCCGCGATACTAATATCTAGGGTCCCTGAAGATTTCAATTCATAAATAAATATATACATTGCCATAATAATCAAGTGATCGGAGTCAAATTATTGTTTTAATTGCTATTTTCTAATTGTTTTATATCAATTCCTTGAGTGTCGAAATCTTTTACCTTTAACGATGATCATTCGCATACAAAGTTGTAATTCTCTTCCAAAGCAACATATCATATTCAAATATATTCTAACCTCCTCCCCAATCAAAGACCATAATCGTTGAGTCAGTTAGCTTCATTTTGTTGTAATAAGCAATTGCAGCTGCCGTCGGTTCTTCCAACAGATATTTCAGATCGAGTTCAGCCATTTGAACCGCTCTTTTTGTGGCATTAATCTGCTCTAAAGTGAAGAATGCAGGAACTGTCACGACTGCTCCAGTTACTCCCTTTTCTGGTAGATATCTCTGAAATAAGAAAAACTTCAATTTGTTAAATCTAAGAAATAATGCATTTGAAGCTCGGGGTTCTAAGTTCTACTTTTTCAGGGTTAGGAAAATACCTCTGCAATCATTTTCAGCTTCTTTAAAATCTCAGCAGAAACCTCTTCAGGTCTAAGAAATTTCTCATTTCGCCGACCTGCATTAAGTACATAGCCAACGATTCTCTAAATATGAAATTATTATTGGAGTCATTTCTTTGAGAAAATGCAAACATTTCTTGTTTCGACTCTGAAAGACAAAAATGATCCTTCATCAGGCAGAAATGCACCATTTAGAACGTTACAGCCAATTAGCCGTTTTGAATCTGAGATTTATAGAATTAAAAAATCAAAATAATTTTGAAAACCGTATAAAACATTAGATATGTCAGTATTTGCAGCTAATGCCGGATTTCCAACAAGAAGTTCGATATCACAGTAGGCGACCACGGAAGGGATGATGGGTTTACCTGAAATAACCAATTTTTCAGGTACACAGAATTTCGAGAATATTTGAATTTAATTAAAAAATGATCTAAAGGTAAGTTTGAATCTATGAGCTGCAAAAAATATATTTATTTAATGTTTTCTTATAAAAACCCGATTTTTGACAAGTTTATTGGCGAAAAAATAACAAATGAATACTTCTAATGCTAATAAAAATAATAAAAACAGACCATCGTCAGAAAAAATCACAACAGGCTTTCCGTCTTCAATTACAGAAACGCACGAATATGTCGTGCCCAAGTCGATGCCGATATAGACCATTTTTATTATTTATTAATTTCTTAAACTAAAAAATTTTACTGATTTAGGAAATAGGTCATACATTCATGTGTAGATAAATAAAAAATCAATAATTATTAGGAGCAAGAAAGCAAGCTTTTAAATTGAATGAACTGATAAGAGTATAATGATGTCGAATATTTCGCGAGAAAAGTCTTATCACCAGATTTGGAAGTTTTCGGTTCGATATAAGATCCATCATTGTCTAATGCTCTCCTACCCATAATGACGAATAGTCGATTGAAAGTAGGATACGATATTCTCAGCGATATTGAAATATCAGATCGACAAACTTCCAAGTCTGGTCGGGGAAGAACGAACCTAGCTAAAATTTTGGATTTTCTGAATATTCTCGATGAGAGTTTAATTATGAAATTTGGGTTTTGAAGGGTCTAAACGAGGCTGTTCCTCCAAATTTTCCATTAAGATTAGTTCTAGAATCTATCTATTTTCAAAATAAAATTGTGGGTGCCTAAACTCTTTATTTTAATGAAGTCTTGGAAAATCGATAAAAATTCAAATTTTTCTCCCAAATTTTCTAAAATTGTTCCCAGAAATTTCGATCTCGCCTTTTCCATCGACCATTTATCATTGCAAATCACCCAATTTGCTGTATAAACTATGAGCGTTTTTCAGGTGCCTCAGGTACGGGAAAAATTGCCCGCACTTTGACAAAAAATCTCTTTGCTTTAAACTCCGGATAATTAAAAGCTGATTAACGAGGCTATATCAAATCTTCAAATTTCAAATATCCCTCACCATTTTCAAGACCCTATTTCTCAACATTAACGAGAGAGTCAGACTGATAAGATACGGAAAAAAGACGAAAGAAAGTCTAGACCACCCTGCGTAAACTCCCCTGAAAAATGGATCATTTGAAATGTCGTAAATTTTTTGAATTTGTACCTTCCTCCGATTTTTAAACAAATTTATTTCCGAAATTTACCTACCGACAATGTTGCTCTAATCGATCACAATCTGTCTAGAATCTGTCAGGTTTGGGTCATCTGTCTTCTTTTCCTCCCAAAATCGCCCTATCTTTTCTCGGATATCTTTAATCCTCTCAAATCCCATATCTCTCATCCCGAAAGTTGTCCTTTTCGCCAGACACCTAGGGTCTGTAAAACTGTCAGGAAATTACACCAAAAGTCGGGCTTTGATCCTACCGAAATCAAAAAATGTGCGCCAAAAGTTTTGCTGATTGGTTCGAGCTCACGAATTTTAATTTTGCAAACAAATGCATGTTTTTTTTCAAATAGGCTTTAAGAAAGCTCGCTTTCTCAAAATATTTTGTCCTAGAGCATAGTCAAGGGGTTGGTGGTTTCAACGAAGAAAAACAACCGATAAATCGCAAATTTTATTTTAAAAATATATATATTTTCTTGAGAAAAAGAACGATCAAATGCATGAGAAATCACAACAAATGCGCATATAGTCAAGTGGATAAGAACACGGAATTTCAATTTTGACAAAGGTGAGGAAAATCGAAGATTTGGACCCCCAGGGTCTTTAAAATTTTTACCAAAAATCCAAAAATCAAGGCCCGGGGCTAGAATTTTCGGTTTTCAAAAAGTGCATTTTTCGAAAATAAGTGATTAGACTTACGAACGAGAAATTACGACTTGAATGTTGAACAAAAAATCTCAAGAAAAATAATCTCTGAAAGGAATTTTGAAATGGAGTTAATTTCTTGAAAGAAAAACATTTGCGAAAAATATCTTTCACGCTATTTCAAAATCCCTCGCTTTTAAACGATAAATTACAGTAATACTGAAAGTTCAAGGATTTGTGCAAAGAAAAAGAAACTAAAAAATAACTAGGCAAATCGTACAATTTGAAAAATTCGTTTTTCTGCTGTAATTTGTATCTTTCAAGTTAAAAATTTTACTCAGAATAGGCAGCGCCCATTTTGACTCGAATTCCGAAATAAATGCAATGAATGTGGTTTAGGCTTGTATGAGAGATAGTCCTATGGTGAAGGATAGGGGGCGGAAACCGGCTGGAATGATTTTGAAGGGAGGCTTGACGAGCCTGTCTGTTGATTACTCGCTACAGGACGGAGAGCTCAGGTCGGACTTGTGTCTGGGACCGGAAAGGTCGTGGTACGAGGTCGGACCGTAGTTCAGATCTACCAGCGAGTGACCCTGGAAATTTTTTAAATTATTTGAAAAAAAAAATGTTTAATTCGAATGAAATATTTTTAAATTGTATTTTTTCTATTAAAAGTTATCTTTTAGCTTCAACGTTAATTTCACCTTATCCAAGTCTTTTGAAGCATACCTTTTCTTCTATTATTTCAAAGAACCCGTTATCATACTTGTTAAGTTTTTCCAAAAATCTTTTTTTTCAAAAGGAAGTCCAATTTTCTATAAGTTTTCTTTTCATTTACTTTTTTCTTGCGCAATTTAGTGAATACAAGTAGCGAAACTATTGCATGAATAGGGTTTGCATAAAGGATAAATGAGGATAATGTAAGTCCATTTTTATAAGTAGGGATTTATCGCTTATTATCGGATTGCCTACTAAATGTCTAAATTGACTTTAAAGATTAGTGAAATTGTGCAAAACATCCAAAAGAATTACTTTTTTGGTTTTTAAATTTCAATTTTAAAATCTCTTAAAGATTACTGTAGCTTTTTTCAAAATGCATTTTTAATATTTTTCCAGGAAAACTACTTGACACCCCAATATTTACACAGCTGTTTGTAGCGCTTCTACAGTAATTACCAAAATTGAGGGATAAAATATCCGAAAAGATAAAAACAGGCCCAAAAAATTCAAATCTTTGCTTCTTTATAAAATTTCTTGAAACCTGCCCAAGTTTTATGATATTTTTTCTCTTCCTGAAACATATTTATTTCCCAATTAAAATACTGCAAAATATATAATCTTTGCTACTACCACCAGTCATCTTTCATTCATTTTCCAAATTTAGTCCAAAAATAATCAAATCTGGTTGTTTTGATCTGATAATATCTGGTCAAATCCCGGTGAAAGTAGTTCTTATCCCTTCGCAAAAATCCCCTGAATCAGCTTTTTCATCCCTTGGATTATCCCGTGAATGTCGCGTTTCCAGACAGGAAAAGTCACGAGATTTGAAAATCGAGCACCGAAAATCTCGTATGATATAAATAAGTCACCAGAATTTTCTCGATACAAAACTATATCCTGCAAAATCACTAATTTTTAGCAAAATTTAGAAAAAGTCCCGTACAGTCTAGACTTGGATAATTCCAAACAATCTCAAGCAAATTTTGAAACATTTTAAAATTTGAAATGATTCTTGAAATCTAGTCGCAAAAACAATCTCCCCTATCCCTCAAGGAGATGTGACTTCCTTTTCAAACCTATTTCTAGCTTTCTTTATCAAAACAAATTTCCAGACCAGTCAAAATTACCATTTTCAAAAATGTCATCTCTTCATTTGAAAAACAGGTCAACAACTTCGTCATTTAGAAGTTCTTTGAACAAACGCCAGGTTAAAATTATCGATTTAAAAAAATATATTGTCAGTGACCGATAAGTTGAGACGAAATAAATGATGCCCAGAAACAAATATGCAAAGTGTGCATTGCGTATGCACAAATAGTCGTCTGGCTTATTCCTCGAATATGATGTAATAGTTTCAAGTCTGTACTGCAAACGAGCTAATTTTCGCGCAACATAAATCCGTGTCATTTACTTCGTCTCAAGTAGTCGGTCTTTGATAATACCAAACCAACCATATGTCCTGCTCCATTGATGTGTGTCTGCGGTGGCCCATCGATGTTTGATTGCTGCCCCAGATGGATCGACCCATTTTGGGGAGGGGGACCCATGTCGGGCCACTGTTGGAACGACGTGATCTCGATCGGCATGTTCAGGTGGTCTGCAATTTTTAGATTTATTTTATTTTGATTTTAAAAAAAAGTTTCAACACATTTTTGTTTGAAAAATAGTGAAATTATCGCTTTGTGAATTGATTGTTGAAGAGAAATTTTTGGAATTTTCAAAATAGATTTTCTAATCGAATGAAAGATATGTATGTTTCAGGAAATTCTTATAAAGCTTTTCCGAAATTTTCTGTCTCAATAATAAAGCCTAGCACTTTTCTGTGAAAATATAAAAATACCGATATGGGAAGTTGGGGGCTGGGTGATCATGGGACCGATTCCAGACATTCGTACGCTGTTCAGAGCCCGCTCCTGAATGTGTTTTTGTTTATTTTTATTCTTAAAATTTACTTTATTTTATTTTCCCATAGTCTCTTATTACCAGCCTCTATACCGTCATTATCCAATTATCTGGTACCACCATTGGTATTTTGGTATTCATCCCATTTCTTTTATCTTCCCGACAAAAATACCGTATGCCCCAACGTTTCTTTTACACCCCTTTTGCGGTATGTGTTTGGTACACAGCTATTATTATTATTATTTTAACGAAGAGCGTCTTTTCTTTTCAAAGATGTCACTAATTATATCAGTCAGTGTACCGGAAACTGACCTAGCACCCAAAAATGGTAGCAAGAAGAAATGGGTAAATTAGTAAGCTTCTTCTAACTTGGTTATGCAACCCGTAAGAGCACTTTCTCTTTGAAGAAGGCGTTATAATTACAGGCCAATAAAATTCTATTTCTTGGGCTGTAATTTTCGACATTTCTAAAATGAAAAGTCCATTTTTGCAAATTTTTTAGATCTGGTCAAAAACATTTACCAGATTATCCAATTTTGGTATTTACTCAAAATATCCCAAATCCAAAATGGTATCAATGACTTGGTTAAACAAATGGTAACTCGCTACCGGATCTAATGGGTTCAAGAGGTAAATCGATCTGGATTGTCCAAAAATTGCATCACCAAAATCTCATGTCCAAATCTGGTTAATGGTAACCTCTCCTAATTCTGTTTGCCTAAAATGTTGAATAGGTTGCACGAAGTTTAATATAATTTCTTCCGTTTCAAAATTTAATTTTCTAGACTCCAAAAATTTGTTTGTAATCCCCAGATTTTGTCGGATTAAACCCCCAGGGGGAGACAAAACTAGAACTTGAGCCCGAATTCATGAATCTTTGAAACGCGAGAGAATCAGGAAAGGCGCTGAGACAATCCGGGGTGCATAAGAGTCGAATTTCAGGAAGATGGGAAATAGCATTTGAATTTTATAGAGAAAAAGAAAAAAAGTCCAAATATGCCAGTACTGGCCCCTCTCCATATGGAATTCACATCGTTCTCGACAGATTTGGTCTCTTTATGCTCTCTTATTTTCTCACGCTCTCTAACCAAAGACGGACTTCATAAACACTTATCTTATGTTGTAAGATAGGGGGATTAAACCGTCGGGGATATTTTGAAATTTTCAGCTTTCATACCGTATTTCTTTGACATAGACCACACCTAGAAAATTGTCTAACATACGATCTCATTATTATTTTTGTTTGGAAGCACAATAGCTCTAAATAAAGAATTACAAGAATGGACTCTATTGAAGTAGTGAAGTCGAGCTAGATCGGCTCTATTCATTACTTCACTACAGTACAATAGTCGAATGGTATAACCTACTCAAAATAGGTTATAAAGGCCAAGTGCCCTTGAAATTATTTTCCAATGACCGTAAGAGTCTTCCTTCTTTTTAAAAGATGAGATTTCTTTTTCTTCAAAACGGATGTTTATAAATAAACGATTGAAGAACTTTAGCTCTAATAGGTAAATGGAATCTTTGAAACCTATCCAAACTTTGTTCTCTTAACATTTCAGCATTTTAAGCCAAGCTCGCGAAACATATTCCAAACATTTGTGAATTTCTAATTCCCAGAAAAGCTATGTATCATTTTCTTCGGATTCACTCTAATTTCGACCACCTGCCTTCGACTTTCCCTCTCGGGTTCATCATTTTGCCTAATTTGCTCTTTCGACCCCATCTCATATCGCAGCAGTCATTTTCCCTTGTCTTTACGAGGTTTCACCCGTACCACTTTTTATTTCCGATGTGAGCTTTCCCTCGTACCACTGATTTTTTCACTCCGAGATTCGTCTGGGCTAAATTGAATTTCACATTTTCTAATCCCGGCGAAAAAAAAAGCCGGTGAAATTACAAAGGCCATAACAAGATGTGGCGCATGAAAAGATTATTCCCTCCTTTAGTGCGCCAAGACGAGTACAATTACCAGGAAAAAAATGCGGGGGTGGTAAGATAAAAGCCCCCAAAAACGAGCCTATCATATGGGTAAAAAATTAGGATGATTCAAAATTTTTATTTCTATTTTTAAAATACTTTTTCCCCACACAAAAAAGGAGGATTAATCAAAAATTTCAAAAATGATCCATTTTCACAAACTTTGAAATCTAGAATTTCAATTTTATGCCTTCCAAAAATAATATTTATTTTTGATTACTCAAAATTCTGGTGCCTATAAAAAAATCTCGAACAATTTAGTCAGTCCCCCCCTGAAGCTTGTCCCTTTTCGGTCTCTCTTTGTCGGTGTGATTGAATTAAGGCAGGTCGGGGGTGCATCAAACTCGAGATAGCAAATGAAATTAGGAGGGTCGGAGAGAAAAACCGAGAAAGTTAGTGGGATTACGGTATTCATTTCTCTAGTCTCTCTTAAATTCCTGAACTCTCTAACCCCATGACTTATTTGCTAACAAATTACAGAACGGCGTAGACTAACCCACTTCTTATTCTACGTTTTACCTACCAGAACCAACCGCATTAGTTAGAAACGAGGAAAATCAATTTCACCTAGAAATTAACATAACTTATAAACAATGATAAAGAATAGGTCAAAAATCCGGTTGGGATAGTTTTTAGGTTTTTTTTCCAAATCAAATATGCTTCAACTTTTCACGCAAGTCCAAAAGTTTTTCCCTTACTCGTAAATAATTTGATTCTTAGGTTATAGTAGGTCAGTTTTTCTTATTTCCATCCTTTCTCTCTTCAAAACCCTTGCTATTTTCATTTTTCTCTAGCAACGTTTTGCCTTTTCGCCTCTCAAATTTACGTGCTATTTTTCAGTCTAAAAGTTTCGGTTGACCGAACTTATTCAAGGAAAGGAGTCAGAGATCCTTGTCTTTCTCTTTTGTGGTAAAAGACTACGGTGGATTAATCCGTTTCCCATTTCTCTAGGCTCTCCTAAAAGCCTATACTGTTTCTTTATTTTCTTTCTCTAGCTCTATTTCCTATTATCTCTATTCTAAAGAATTCCATAAATCCTAATAACCAGTACAAGTAAGTACTACAGCGCAATAAAAACCAACAAGTTTATCCCAGATTACGTGCTAATTTGAAGATCATTCAAAACTCCTTATCCCGAAAGATAATCCCGAAGATGAGTTTGTAGAGACTTCGAAGGGATTTCGATAATTTGTCGCATTCCAATTCGACATTTTTGGTAGGCTAATAAAAGTTTAGAAAATTCCAAAATCAGAATCACTTTTTACCATTTAAATTTCCAAAATTCCTATTTTCTCTATCCCATGATAAAGGGGATAGACCTTCAAGAGTGTCCGGTCTAATTTCCTTCAAAAATTTTAGCACCTAGTCAAAAGTCTCTTATCTCATGATAAGGAATAGTCCTTCAAACCCGACTGATATATTTTCCCGATTTTTAGCAGGTGATTGTAACTAGGCGTACCTTTTCGGCGTTGATCTGGTAGTCGCGCATCTGGATTTGGCGCTTCTTGTCCTTGCATCGTTTGTTCTGGAACCACACCCGGATGACTCGTGCATTCAGTCCTGAAAAATTTGTATTCCTTTTACAAAACTTATTCCTCTTATAGAATTTTTAATTTGTAAAAATTGTAAATGTTTTCAAAAATTTTCAATGTTCGCACCTGTCAATTCGACGAGTTGCTCCTTCATCATGGCGTCAGGTCGTTGATTGAGTTGGTAGCACCGTTTCAGCGTCATCAGCTGACTCTCGTTCAGCACGGTTCGGACGCGAGTCGTCTAGAAATGTTTGCTTAAATTATGTGTAACTTTCAAAATTCAATATGTTTCAAGAAATCTTCAAAAGAACGAAGTAAAGTCCTGATATGATGATCTTCTGAGATAGCGAGCAAAATTTAAATTAGATTTGATTGCTAGAATAGTTATGATTTTTGATATCCATAAGTTTCAACCGTGTTCTAAAACCAATTTCAAATTCCGAACTTCAATCAAGTATCTTGCAGTCAATAAAAATTCAAACAACAAATGTGATCTTTTTTTTAGAAAATCCCGACCTGTTTATCCTTCTTCTTTTTGATGGTTCCGTTCGTTCCGGAATGGTTCGGTCCATTTCCCGAACCAGAACTCGATCCGGAAGAATTGTGGGCCGAGGAGCTTGGCCCTCCATTTGCTGGGGTCGTCATGCCGTCGGATCGGGGCGATCTGGAACGGTTTTAAAAAATTTCTTTTTTTCTTATTTAAATCCGTCTCCCATGATAAAAGGTTACCCTTTCGAAAACGTTTGATATATATCTTTCAATTTTCCAAGAAAACTTTTCAATGAGAAAAATCTTTCGAAAACCGTCTTTCTTGTATATATTGTATTTTTCAAAAATTCTCAAAAGAATCCCATTTTCCCTTTCACTTCCTCCAAAGTCGATTCCTGTAGCCTTAGGTCATATCACGTTTCTGTGAACCCTGTAAAACATGCGTTTTTCACGCCTATCTTTCCCATTCTTTTATCCAGGGCTTTGTAAATCCCCTCTCTTCCGTAAATATAGAGAAATATCCCAAACTGCGAAAACCGGGGTGTGCGAGTTTTCCGGGGGCTATAGTCGAGAAAAATCGTGCAAGAAATCCCACCAGCATAGAGCCATAGCTTTTCTACTTATGACTTTCTTGAAATATCACTTCTGCTTTTCATTCAAAAATCGAGAAAATTACCCCTAATTATCTGGTTAATTACCTGACAGATAGGGGCGGGCTGGTGGTGTGGTCCAAGGAAGTCATCGTCGAAGTCTCCCAGGAGTCGTCCTCGAAACTCTGGCTCGCATGGAGCGGGGGCAAGGACGTAGGAGGCAGGGGGTGATGAGGAGGCTGAAAATCGATCCTTCAGAATTTTTAAACAAATTTCCGACTAACCAAGACGTTGGCCATGATATCGATCGGGGAGTTGTGGCCCAGTTTGATCGGATTCACCGAGGCGTCTGCACGGCAGTAGATTTGGTCGCCGCGGATCTGAAATTTGTGCAATTTATCTCTTATCCTTTTCATCAAAAATACATGTTGTTTCAAATTTCTCAAACCCTTGCCATTTCATACAGAAATAATAAGTCTTAAAAATGAATACTCTTTTCCAACTCTATCAATCATCTTTATCATTTTTTTGGCAGAACGAGTCCCGAATTTCTTCATTATTTGTACTGAAAATCGCTATTTCCCCCACAAGTCAATAAAATGTATCATCGATTTAACGATTTTTCGTCGTCGAAAATTACCGCGAATTCCTCGCCGGTGACGAGTTTCCTGTCGCACTGCGAGCATCGGAAGCAGTCGATGTGAAGGACGTGATGGCTGCCGGCGCGCATCACCATTTCGGACTTCTCGAACGATCGACCGCATTTCAGGCACTTTGTTCCGAAAAGTCTGAGCAAAAACCGATAAGTTTGCAAATTAGTTTAAAATGCAAAATTTATTTGTTTTATGGATCATGTTTATTTCGCCAGAACAATTTGTATTCTAGATGGTGGTTAAAATTGGAAAAAAATCGATTTTAATTAAAGTTGCTTTTACTTATTTCTTTCATTAAATTCCAAAATCCGCCACTTCCCTCGATATTCTAATTTCTACCGTAATCCTTTTCCCCCGATTCTGTGAAACCGCGCATAAACATTCTAATCAAGTCTAACGATGCGCCCATCTTTCCCTCTGTATGTCTGACCGACGTTATTTCATCATCAGCCCCGAGCGAACACTGTCATTAACACATTAGAGATTCAAGAGGATAGTTAGGGGGAAACGAAGAGGGGGAAAAGAAAGAGAAAAGAAGAAACAGTGTTTGAAAATTCGAGGAAAAGAAATTAATTTTTGAAAGCTAGACCGCTCCTGATCAAAGAGGTGCCTCTTTCTCACCCGCTACCCAATCGTAATTCCGGTATTCTGAGCCCAAAATAACCCGTGTTTATATGCTACAGCAAAATATCTTTCGAATTCACCATTTTATATTGTTGTCGCTACAGATTAATTCTGAAAGTTCGCCCCTGTTTAGAATTTTCTGAAATCTATCTTAAAAATGATCCAGATCCCCTAAAATGACAAATTTTGGACCCTGGGGTTATTTTTATTTTTGCCCGTATAAATAAATCTCTATTCCTATTTTGTGAAGGCATTATCTCGTTCGGGATTAGGCAAGATAATGGAACGAGTCTCGTGCTAGTCTAAAATATGCTAGCCAGTTTTTGCGCTTCTATGCTTAACCATAGGGCCAGAGATTGTATCCTGTATTGTTCAGAGAGACAGAGAAAATTGTTGACTTCGTCATAGTACGGGGTCCGAAAAATTAGCGTATTTTGCAGAGTTGTCGCGATAAAGCAAGCCGCGCGGTTTACCGAGTTAAATCCGATGAAATCTGGATAATCCGCAATTTTTCTCGATCAAAAAATTGTCAGCTTACCGAAAATAGGTAAGCTCCTAATCTTGGAGCGTCGCGATATTTATGAAAACGATGCAAGATTTTGATTAACACGAGATTTTTGGAAAATTTTAGAAAATAAATTAAACGCCTCACTTCAAATAGTCCTCTCGGCAGTAAGTCCGGTCGTGTTTCACGAATGCCGAGCACTGTTCGTCCAGGCCCGTACCGCATTCGACGCACTGAAAATTTGACTTTCGGAATAGAAAACTTTAGAAAATCAAGTTTTTATTTTCTTTTCTCCAAGAAATGCCAATTTTCTAGTAACTACTTACTTATTTCCAACCAGGTGGCTGACCTTTACACCGTGGATCTGGTGCTTTTGGTCAGGGGTCATTCAATATGCTTGGACAAGTCACGCAATGCGCGAAATCTTGGCTCTTGTTTGGAATAGATTTGGTCATTTTCTTAGCAATTATTTGGGTCATAAATAGTCAGATTTCGAAATGTTAGAAAATCATGCGAGTTTCTGTAGAAATCCCGAATAAGTTTCAAAAAATCATTTTCATTAATTGTCTAGAACGTTCTGCTATCAAAATCCCAAAATTGACCTTTTTCCCCGGGAAATAATGTTTGCTTTCTGGGATAGTTTAGGTCCTTCCCCGAAAATGAATCTTTCATTCTTTCATTCGAGACACTGCCTCTGGCGTCGCGCGAGAAGATACATTTATGCAGTTTTCGATTCGGTTGGCTGAGCTTTAACTGTTCTAGGTTAACCGTGTGAAAAATAGGGAAATAGCCCAAAATTTTCGGAGGCTAAAGAATCGAGAAAATGATTATAGAGTATGGGATTTTTAGAGGCTTAGGATTCTTGGATAAAAAATTCTAATTTCGCTCCTTACCTTCAAGCAGGTCGAGTGAAACTCCATGTTTGGATAGACGCGCAGGATGTATCGGTCTAGGATTTCTGAAAAATACGAATTTAAACATTTTTTTGATTAAATTTTAGATTTTTAAAATCAGAATTATTGAATTTAAATCAAAAGTCGATGCTTTTCCCAGATAAATCATAGCTTTGAAACGTATTTTTATTATTTTGCCCCGAAATTAAATTTCGTGGGAACTTTCAAGACTCAAGAAGTGATATTTGGCAAAACAGTTACATAAGAGGTTTGTTTTTGGGGTTGTGATGATGGTTGGGAGGCTCTTGGAAGATAACCCATTGTTTTGGGGGCAAAAGAGGGTAAGAATGTCAATTCCAAGTAAGAGGAAAGGAAATCGTGAGAGCCTAACCAGATGGTCCTTGGGCTCACTTTTGAGCATTGTGAAAAGAGTCGAGGAAATCAGGAAAATATTAACAATTGTGATAAGTTTCAGAGATTTCATAAGTGAAAATTGAAATTCTGAGAGCTCAATTTTGGAGAAAATTATTTTTCATTTTTCAAAAATGTAAATCTTTCAACCCACCTTGGCGGCATCCGCTGCACACTGTCATGTGATTCGGCTCTGAAATTTCAAATTTTAAAAATTAAAAAAAAAGCGTGTTTTTCACTTTTCCACCCCTAAAATCTAGATTCGTTTACTCAGATTTCTCTCGGGACCCAGAAATAAAGGTTAATCTCAACCTCGGAACCCCCATAAAATCGTACTTCAATTTTCTGATTCAAGAAAAATGCTCCTAGTCCAGAAATGTTGTGCGTCTCGTGATCAAGACTCTGAATAGGGACTTCTAACTTTGGATTTGTTGAAAAATTCGATGAAAATTTCACACGTTTCGACCGCAAAAACTTCGCTTTCATTATGACGCCGACATTTTCAGTATTCTGGCATGAAAAATTCACGACTTTTGTCCTTTTCCACTGCAAATGAAAGTCCTGATTAAATCCTGAAAACATCCGTTCCTTTCAGCAAATTGCATATATTACATCCGTTTTTATTTCCTGTCTTTTATCATGAAGCCTGAATAATTTAAAAATCCGAGATTCTAATTTACCATAACTTCCATTCCAACCTAAAATCAGCATAAATCACCCAAGCTTCGAGAATTGAGCCCTCTAATTTTGTGCCATTTTTCACGTCCGAAAACCGAAAATTGTCTGGGTAAAATTAAACTTTCTATCTATTCCCGAAAATGGACCTAATTTCTAGGGGAAAATGAGTACGTTTAGCACACTTTTTCGCCGTATTTTCGACTTTCTTAATGAGCTAAAGAATGGGTTCGAAAATTTTGAAATGCCTTGTTATTTTTGGTGAAGTGCAAAAATGTTCATAAGTTTCAGAGGAATGTTAAAATCGAGAAAAATCAGGAAAGACTGAACTCATGAGCATAATTCTACTAAATTATTCTTGATTGTAATAACTCTTCCGAACATTTGTCGTCATTTTGCATGTTTTAGTTCAGTCGTTTATCCGCGCATTGCGGAATTACGGACAAACGCCGGAGTACACGCGCTTTCGCCCCTCCGGGTGGGGGTAGAGTTGCTTTGAACAAACATGGTGAAACTACAAGAATATCGGAAAATAGTATCGAAACTCTAGAGACGCAAAGAAAAAATAGGAAATAGCGCCCCTTTCTTAGAGAGCCAAAGAAAAATAATCAAAAGAAATAGCATTCAATTTCAAGAGAGCGAAAGGGAAAAAGGCGCGCGCGAGACAAACCGAAAGTATCGAATTCCCATTGAAATCATTGAAATCTACCTCGCTTTTCCGTCATTTCTGCGTCTTTTCGTCTCTAGAAATCCCGCACTATTTCTCGCCGTGTTTTGATTTCTCTGAGCTATCTTCTTTTTCTTCGGTATTTTCAGGTTCTTTTATCATCTTGTTTCCTTGGGTCACTAAATAGTCAAAAGGGAGTTTACGCAACTTACGTAACTCTTTTCACGCCGTTTCCGAGTCTTTCCGAGCCAAGAACTCTTTGAAGTCCGCACCAAAACATACAAAATCACGACAATATGAAAAATTGATGATCGAACAGTTTGGAACACATGTTTTCCTTTCAAAGATTCTATTTGATTTTAGCGGGCTTTCATCGGAGCTACTGAAACCTCAAAATAAATTAGCTTGATAAGCTTCAAAGTTGCCCTAAAAATAAGCTTCAAACGCCATACTCAGTTCATGGAATTTTATCGTCTTCAAAAAATTAACAAAAATCAAAAATGGTCCTTCTATCATTTTTTCAGCTCTTGTTAAACTACACGTCCTTCTTAAATTCTTATCCCCTATAGCCAAAACAGGAAATGCCAAATCATCTCGATTTCTCAAAAATTCTAATCAAAGATATGTTATCGCTTGAAAATTCTCGTAAGTCCTTCTAAATCCCTTTATCTATCGATTATCCGGTTCGTCTAAGCTAGGGGGAAAACAGGAAGCGAGCCACTGATTATCCTTTTTAAGTCGGGATAAAATCAGGATAAACCCCGATTTTATCTGGAAAATTCGCGCCGGATTATAAAGAGATTTTCGATGATTTCGTGCACAACCTCAAAATTTGTAAATTCGCGCGAAAATGTGCAAAAATTACATATTACACTGCAATATTCAGAGTCCAAAATCACGCTGAAATTTCGTAATTTTAATGAATTTAAAAAAAAAATCCCCCAGCAGACTTCTCAAAACTCGATTCGCAAAGACTTTTCGAGAGAGATTAAAAAGACATGCTCTTTTCCTCTCAATATGGCAAACTATTTTTTCTGCGGATCACGTTTTGAGAAGTCTTCCCTAAATCATACTTCTCGGGCTATTATCATGTGGCGGGGTGAGCATGTTTGAAGGCGGTGGTGGGTGGTTGATTCCATTGGCGATCGTGTAGCCACCACAGGGAAGATAGTCATTTCTCGCCAAGTCCTCATCCTTCCAGAAATCGGCGCCAATCAATGCGGCCGGATTGGTGCAATTGGCGGTGTTTGACGCATCTTCGGACGACTCCGAAACCGTGGTGCCGAAACATTCACCACCCGGTACGGGTCCCGACCCGTTCCGCATACAAATCAACTTTGACGTCGCCAGCTTGGTGAAGTTACTTAGAAAATCGTTGCAACAATATACGACGTCAAGCCAATTTAGGAGAATAGAATAAGTCCTAGAATTGGATCAGTGATAAAAAGTAAAAAAAAAAAATCGAAACTTTCGAATGAACGTAAGTCCAGATATATCAGTGGATAGGATGAAAATTAAAAATTTGCAAAAATGGAGAGGCAATGGTTTGAAGAAAAAAGTGAATTGATTTCAAGATTTCGTAAAACCTGAGAAACAGAAAATCAATGATAAATAGATTTTCGGATAAAAAAGTCGATACTAGTATTAAAGTCAATATTTTTCATCATCAGGTGAAAGTTGGTGAGGGCTGTAACCTTATAACGTCAAGAAGCTCTCTTCCTCCCCCCTTCCTTTCTCTTCCCTAAAAGTGGGCGGAGCCTAATCTGCCGGTGGGCGTGGTAGAATGTCTTATAGATACCAGTGTATTTTCTCTATCTCTCACGTTTCACGCTATTTCTCCCATTTTCCTATCTTTCTGGGGTTAACAGGGCCAGAGTCCCTCCTTCGAGATCGAGAGACGGGGAGACAAGTGCTGAAGGAGGAGAGCGCAGAGAAATGTGAAAGACTACGGTAGCCTTGCAGCGAGTAGAGGAATGGGGGGAACGCTTTTGCTAGCGAGAAAATCGGGGAATAAATGAAAATGCGGCAAAAGTAGCGGGTTTTCTCGAAACGTTCAACATTTTGAATACGTTTCAAAAAGTCGAGAAGTTTGAAATAAGCAGACATTTTTACAATGTCGAGTTGAAATGAATTGGTCGCGCAGAAAATTCGCAAAAATTCAATCAAGAAATTTTGATCTCTTGACGCGGTCAGACTTCATATATCAGCGATAATAAAATAATAATAAAGCAATAGATATCAGCATTTTCGCTATCAGTGAGAAAGGAAGGGGGATTAGTTTGGAGTGATGATATCAGCTCGAGTAACTACTTCATTTTTCTCACTAACCCACCCAGGCTCAGTGAATAGGTAACAAAGCCTTAGAGGTAATCCGTATTGTTAAAAAGGCGATTTCATAAATCCTAGCGCCAAAATCCCGAAAGATGAATAATAATCCGGGGCTCTTTTGAAAAGAAAAAACCCCGAACAATAACTTTTTCACTATTTTTCAGGTTTTACGAGGGCAGTACTTTATTCGAAAATATTTCGCCTATCAAGAATAAGCCAACAAAATCAGGAATACTGTAGCCTTTGTGAAATTCTAAAAAAAGTGTACCCCAACTTGGAAAAGCCTGAGAATTTTCGTGATTCCCAAAAATTTCGATTTTTTCCGTTTTGCAGTCCGTTCAATTTGGGTAAGAAAGTGAAATAGTATGTGAAAATTAGAGCTTTCTAGGGAATTAGAAAAATCGAGAAATAGTAGGAGAATTTTGAGGGCGGAAAAGATTTAGACGAAATTCTCTCACGCCTATTGTAGTTCATTGGGGCAGAAAACATCATCGAAGGTTTTTCTATTTCTCTTTCTGTCTCTAAAGTTTGCATACTATTTTTCCATTTCTTTTTCCTTTTCCCTCTCATTTTGCCCCATCTCTCTCTGGTCATTTCTTAGATTACTTCCCTGGTGCACATCCTCAATAATGTAATTGGAGCGGCACAAATATCAAATCGCAACCCTGCGGCGATGTTGCAAAAGTTCGAAAAATTAGGCTACACCCCTTTTTCTGTACCCCACAAAGTTACAAAAATCCTACAGTAAAAGTATCGAATCTTAGGGTTAGACCAAATTTTGAGTGAGAACAACGAAACTCCTAAAAATTGGTATTAAAGAAAATTCGAAACATTTAAAAAAAAAAAATAGGAATATGATATCATAAAAAGTGGATTCGGAGACACTATTTTTGCAGATCATAATTA
>LIAE01010568.1:21003-79439 GCA_002287525.1 Diploscapter pachys
TTTCGATAAAGTCGACAATTTTCTACTTCCCAGATAATTTTGGCATTTATTTTTTAGCTACCCTTAGGAGAAAGAGTGACTAATCACTCAAAATGTCCCTTTTCCACTCGGAAAATTTATTTGCGGTAAATCAAAACTGGATTACTAGTTTTTGGATATGTTCCAAAATTTCTAATATCTTGAAAGTGTTATATTCAATTCCCACGTTTTCAAGTTTTACGATCTCCCAAAATTGTCACTTTTTTGCTAGAATTCAGCAAAAATCGACGTCAAACTCTTTCTTTCCTCTACAAAATTTCATTTTCAGATTTCTCTGGATTTACACAATCCTTTGCTATCTACTTTCGAGGATAAGTCTGGAATATCTTATTTGGGTAAAGGAATTTTCTTTGTTCGTAGAAATCGAGGAAGAGAAATGAAGAGTCCAAAGAAGCAGAGTAATTTAGAGATAGTTGGTTAGAGACACAGAGTTTTCATCCGTTGGTAAAACGCCTCGGGCTACATGTGCTCTGCATGAAATATGAGACAGTATGTTTCTATCTTTTCCGATCTCTCAATTTTCCATACTCCATAATCTATTTTTCTCTAATCCATCCAAATTTTCAAGTATCTTTCGACTTTCTTAGCTTTATCCTAACAAGGTCATAAGCGCCTACGTGAAATTTGTACCCGGAAAAATGTTCGGGAAATCAAAATTCCAAAAATTTTCGTAGGTTTCAAAATTTTCATAAATCTAGGAAAATTGAATTGGCAATGAATGATAAGGAGAATGAAATCATACTTCGTTTCAGAAAATCCAAGAAAAATCGATCAAATCTTATACCGGAAATTTTTTTAAATGTCAGATCAATTAGTCAGGTTTTACCGTTCCAGTTTTTTTTCTAAAAAGCTTTTAGCTTCTTTCAAAACATTACAAATTTTCTTTCGTGTCCTGTAAATTTCTATTTTTGTTTTTTTCATCGAAAATTCAAAATCTGTCGGTATTTTCCAAAAGCCCAATTATGTTTCGAGTCATATGTAGTATTTCCGAGAGGTCAGAGTCATATCCTATTATTGAAGCTACTTATCCAATTTGGAGAAATAGTACTATCATTTTAGATATTCAAAGAAAACGAAAAGAGAAATAGCGTAGAAAGATTAGAGGAAAGAGAAAGAAAGAAGAAGGAAATAGAAATGGTATGAAAAGGCTAGAGATGGAGAGTTAACTCAGATTGACATGGCGCCAGATTGAAGCTGAAGTCAATTAGTTAAAATCAGAGAGGCTAGAGAAACAGATCAAGAGAAATAGTATTTCAAATAAAGAGATAGAAAATGAATCAGAAATTTGGGTTTGCCAGAATAAGTGAAAGAAGCTACTATCTAAAAACAGGGCGAGGCTAATTTCTTATCATTGAGGGATCATTCTATTAAAATTTTGCAAAAAATAGAAGACCCAGTCTTCAAAATTTTCTTCCTTAGACTTTTCTGACCACTTTTTATGTATAAAAATCCTTCCTTCATTTTTCGACTTCTCTTCTGAAACATAAAAAAATTGGCGTACCATATACTCCTTGGTAGGAGAATCCTTGGGCGTCTGATCTCTGCACGAGACTGAAATCATCCAGAGGAAGAGGCGGTTGGAACAAAGCGCTGTTGTTGTAGAGCGGAGGCGTCGGGGATAGAAATTTATCTATCTGAAAATTTATTGCTAGCAAGTAATTATCGATTTTTGAAGCTTGAAATTTTATTGAAGACTTTTTGAGACGTACAAAAATCATATTTTTCAAGAAAATTCAATCTTTTTCATTCTTGAAGAACCCACCAAATCAATTTTCAGGTTCAACACGTAGATGAAATCGTACTTGGCGACGCCGTAGAAATCCGCCATTTTTGAACGATTTCTGAAAAGTTGAAAATAAGAGAAAATCCAGAAAAATAGACTAACAGATCCGAAAATAATGTATGTTTTCATGGGTTTGTGAGAGAGGAAAAGACGGAAAGAATGGCATTATCATTCAGCCAGGAATGAGAAATACAGGAATAGAGCCCCTTAGTCACCGTCTCATAGCATGGTTTATTCACATTTTAGAGATCATTCAATTTTTAGAGACCGAAAGAACCTGAAAAGAACCAAAAAAAATATCGAAAGTCAGCTAGTCAAAAATGCATGAAGACAAGGTTTTCCCCCCGAAAATCTGGATCTCCAAATTTTTTCCCACAATAGAATTACAGTATCAAGCCTTTTTCCACAAAAATGCGCGTTAATGCGCTCTGAATGTTTTGATATTTGTCCAGAATTTTTCGTGGAAAAGCAAGCGTATTTTCTATTTTTCATGAACAGATATTTTTAATCGGGAAATATAACGATTTTCCAAGGGAGAGATTTGTTTTGACGAAAGTTGAGAATTTTTCGGGGGGATTTTTGACGGAATGGCTTGGAGGCAACATCATCTCGACGTAGTCGGTTGAGATCTGAACATTTTAAAAACAATAAAAATTCATTTTTAAATAAAAATCGAGCCTTGGAAAGAAGCGATCAAATTTGCGCTATTTAAAAATTTAATAGAACTCTTGAAACAAAAATAATGATTTTTCTTTTTTTAATTTTTGAACAAAATCAAAATTCCTGAAACATATTTAATGTATTTTGGTTAGCTTCCTGATTTCCTAATCCCCGATAAACACAGTATCACAATTTTCGCGCAGTTGACAATAGGTATCCCTAAGTTAATCCCAAATCTTCCCTCAAACAATGGATTTTCTTTATCCCCTTGGCCACACGATCATAAACCCACGCATCATGAATAAGTTCGTTTTCCTTTCTGATTACTGTAGCTAAAATTTAAAAATCAAACCAATTTTTGTATAAGTTTCAACAACTTTTCAAATAAAAGATCAACTTCCTAGTAATAATATTTTTCAGTAGAAATCTAAGAATTAACTTTCCCAGAAAACTCGATTCCCAACAAAATGTTTCCAGATATTCGAAATGCTCCCACACAGCTCGGTGATATCATATCATCTGTCACCTGTTTTGTAAATTAATCCGTTAATTCGCGGTCAACCGTATATTTGACCTGTAGAGAATCAGTCGTCCCGGGGGGCGTTATTAGGTCTTATCTAAAAACACCACCTTTCTCACACCTATCCATTGATAGTGTGGTGAGTAGTATTTTCTCTTACCTCTCTAAAATTCCATACTATTTCTCCAAAACTCCTATCTTTTACCCGTACTATTTTTCGACAGGGATTAACCCTTAAGATTGACCTTTCTAATCTGTCAGTTTGGATGTAAAACATAGTGGTCAAATGACCATTCTGCCAATCAACAAGTTGAGAATAAACGTATTGCGCAAATCCAACAACTAATATATTGCGGGATTGTAAATTAATCCTATCAAAAAAATCGTTCTAGAAATTTATTATAGCAAAATTTGTCCCCTTTCAAATAGTTTTTGATTTTTTAAAAAGATGTTCAATTTACGAATTGTCTTCGATTTCGAATTTTTCAAATAAAGCTTTTCTGAAACTTACCAAAACAAGTTCTTTCCGAGAAATAGAAATACCAAAAGAAATCCAGATCTTTATCAGTATTCTTCTTTCCCAAATCAATTGCCTAATTTGGGTCACCTTGTCTGTGTGTCCGCAATACAGAATAACTCAACCAGTCGACCAATTACCGTAATCCGCACCATTAACTTCCCGATTGAGTAATAGCCACTCAACGCATTTCCGGTTGATTGGAACTTGAGAATGTTTTCATTATGCATCTTCTCTTCTTCGAAAAAATCATCCCAATAGAAATAAATGTCCCCCTTTTAATTTTATAACATTTTGAAGTCTATCCTATCCAACTTTCACAAATCTCAGACTCCTCAAGATTTTTGAAATATTCAATTCTAGCCACGATTTTGAAACTTTTTCTCGACTTGTATTTGAAGTGATCCCCCCTGTGCTTGAATCGGTCAGTCTGGCGCCCGTTCGTTTTTCCCGATTTCGTCCCCGGATTCTTCGTCCATTCAGCTCTCCGGAATTCGTCAATTTCACGTCCGTTTCTGAAAATGCTAAGTAGTTGTGCAGTGGGGAAAAACAACGGAAATGTGACGGGAAAACGGTTAAAGACAGTGAGCACACAGCACTGGTGTAAAACCAAGCAGAGGCAAAAAAGCCGTTCAAAGCCTTTGAAAATCCTCAAAAATAACGAGATTTAATCATTTTAACAAAGTTTTCGGAAAAAATCGACAATGGGCGAGGCTAAATCAAGAAAATTGCAAAAATTTCAAACAAACTTCGCCCATTCCTGAAATTTACAATTTGTGAAATTCTGAGCAACGTTTAGAGGGCGAATTTAGAAAATTCAAAAAAGTTCGGTTATTTAACTGAGGGCATGAAAATGCGAAAATTGTGACTAGAAATTTGAAATTTTTAGAAAAAATCTAGGAATTTACAGAAACAACGAAAATTTTCAGAAGTAAAAATCAGAAAAATAGGGGCCCGTCCTGACAAGAATTTAGCTCATGTTTGAAATTGGGATGAAGGATTTTTGGGAAGTGGAAAACGAAAAAGATCTATACAATAAAATACGCTTATTTTAAAAATTCGAATATTTGGCACGGATTTTTGAGGGTTCGTTTCCAAAGAAGTTAATTGAAAAGTGATTTTTTAGCCTCTGAAAGTCTCTTTTCAATCAAATTCAAAAGCTTAAAAATTATCCCTAGCCTTAAAAATCAGTGATAAAAATAGGATATAAGATCGTTTGGGACAATTTTTCAGGGTTCAAAAAATGAAGGAAACTAGAAAACACCGTAGTTTTTGGTGGCGGTTCGCATTTGGGTGGCGAATTGGTCAACTTCGTGTGGATCGACCCTATGACCGTGATCGGAGCGAGTGACGGATCGGATCGAGCGGGTTGATTTTGTCTGAAATGTTTAGTTTATTAACTTTTCACTTTATGGAATATTTTAAATTTTAGGATGGAGTGACTATTGAAACGCATTCAGTTTGCCTTTCGGAGTTTTCATCTTTAAAAAAGTCACCTATTAGACGTTCGGATTAGAGAATCGCCCGGATATTTTTATACTATCATTTTGAAAGTTATTTTAATTCTTCTAATTGTAATTTTAAAAATCCTCCTACCCTCTGCATGGCGTTGTACTCTGACGCGGGCCGACTGTGTCTGAGCGGGACGGCGGTTCTGAAACTCAATTTCTAAATGTTTTTCAAATTTTCAAAATCCACCCCAAGATTTGTTTAACTTTCAAAATTCTATCCTACTAAGTGCATTTTTCAAATTTCGCACCTGTGCTTCTCCCCGGTGATCCATTCGTGCTTCAAGGCATCCACTGCCGACAGCCTCAATTGAGAGTCGATTTCCAAAAGGCAATCTACGAACTCCTTCGCCAGTTCCGAACCCGACCAGAACTGGAAAATGAGTTTTTCGAAAAATGAAATTCCAAGTCATTTTTTGAAACATTTTTATTTATTTATTTTTTTTTAATTTTAAACGAGCAACTATCATCTCGTCAATTTCTCAAATATTCGATTTAAAAGTACCTCTTCAGAAGCTCATGAAATCCTTTTTTCAAAATTTTTGAAATTAATGTTTCCGAATTTGAGAAAAACATCGATTTTTTAAACTGAACTTTTTCTTCAAATTTTTAAGGATAACAAAGAAATTGCGAACCTGCGGAAAATAGACATAGTTGGCCGTGATGATGTGCGTGTAGAGCCTGGATCTGCAATCGTCATCAAAAGGCATGATTCCCGACATCAGAATGTAGGCGATCACTCCGACGGCCCACATGTCCACCTTGTCCGTATAAGGCACCCTCAGCAAAAGTTCCGGACTGATGTATTCCGGTGTGCCGCAGGTTTCTGCAAAAAGAACATTCCCATTTCTTTTTCAGGAATAAAAAATAAAAACCAGTAAAAGTGTCATTGCTAGTTTTTTGTTTAATCTGAATAAACCGACCTGTCATTTTCTCTCCAGGCATGGTGGCTTGATGTGCTAGGCCAAAATCGGTGATAAGTAGCCTCGCGTCAGGCCTCGTGTCACTGTACAGCAGGTTTTCCGGCTTCAAATCTCTGAAAAATCAATCGATCTTTCAGAATTTTAAAATTGTTGTTGTTTTTGATTTTTCGAAACTAACCTATGCGTTATCCTAATCGAGTGCAGATACAAGAGTCCATTTAATAACATGACAAGAGCCTGTTTAGCCTCTAGCTCAGAGTACCTGAAAATTGGATTTTTAAAAATCGATTTTTCGAATTTGTTTATTTCTCGAATTCGCACCTTCCTTTAGAAACGATTCTATCGTACAGCTCTCCCCCTGAGGCCATTTCCATCACAATGAACAGCTTTGACGAGGATTTAAAGACCTGGAAAACACGACAAGCTTCACAAAATCATACTTTTAAGTAAATGTTTAATCAGTACAAATTGCTCAACCTACAACGTATTTTTAATGAAATTAAACATTTTTCAAAACTAAAAACAATCGCACCTCTTCAAGCCTGATGACGTTCGGGTGGCTGACTCTGCTCAGAATCGACAATTCGTTATCGATGCCCCCGATTTCGGTCGAAACTAATTTCACCGCGAAGAACTTTCGGGAAATTCGATGTTGGACCCGCAAAACCTGAGAAAAATATATAAATTTTTCAAAATCTATTAAATTCAAACATTCTATTTGTCGAAGTAGAAAACAAAAAAAAACCCCCCAGAAAAATGCACTCTCTTCAACAAATTATTAAATTAAAGTTGTCGGTTTTTAGATGTTTTAATCGAAAAATTAGCTGACCTGTGAAAAACTGCCCTTTCCAACGACGGCGAGGACTTCGTATTTGCAAAGGAGTCGAGAATGCAACCTTAAAGCCGGCCGATCCGGCAAAATCGTGCACTCGCCCACCGGCATTTCGCCGCCGACCTGGAAAAAGGCAAAATTTTATATGCATTTTTAAAATTTTGCAAAATTTTCAAATGTTCACTGAAAAAATAAATGTTTGAAAATTCGATTCAAGATATGTTTCAGAAAACTATCAAAATATATTGAAACTTCGAAATTCAATTCTTTTACGACTATTCATGGTTTAAAGTTCAAAGGCTTTTAAAATCTCGAGAAAATACATATTTCATCCCCGTTCCTATTTTCTCTTATCCCCTTGGCTCACGCGGCCTTGTCTGATATCTACAATTTCTCGAGTGTCTTCTTCCATCTCTCAAAAGTTTTCTGCATCTTTTTCCAACACTATTTTTTTCATGACGAAAATCCAGAAAACCTGTAGCATCGTCACCAAAGAAAACGGCGAACTTTCTAACTAGATATGACAAATCTTCAATCAATAAGTTAAAGCTATATATTGATCTCTAGTAGAAAATGCACTCTTCAAAAATCGGAAATTCGCTGCGATTTCTTGAAAATCGAGGTTCCAAAAATTTCCTAAAGCCAAACCCAGAAAACCTATCTTCAACTTTATCAGTACTCGAAAACTAAAAATCATGATTCCAAATATACCTGAATAACTTTCTCGGCATACTTTGATTTATTCTGCTTGGTATATGCTGCACCCATAATAAAATAGGAAAAGTAAAACTAATCTTTAGAAATGTTTGAATAAAATTAAAAATCAATAAAATTAGCGAATATATATCTTCAAGAATGCTGGGCAGTTGTCAGAAATACACCTGGTTATATGATTGGCTAGATCTTCAAAATGCTCGTCGTTTTGAGATTTTGAGGATATATTGTTTACATCCCCTCAAAACCGCTCTCGCCTAGGATTTTCGGGATCTCGAAACCCTAGTCCCCTCTCTAGTCGACCAGCGAGGGCCAAGAAATATTCCCTTCCTTCTAGCTTAGAGAACCGATCCCGTAACACTTTTCTCCTCAGTGCTTAACTATTTTGCAGCTATGCAATAAAACATATCACCTTTCAAAACAATATCATATCTTATCAGTCGCTTATTCTTTTCGAAAAGATCTCATGGAAAATCAGTCTTTCAGCTTTCTGAATAAATATTAATCTTCAACACGTTTGGCCGAAAGAGAAATTTGATAATTTCTTACAGTATAATGCCAAAAAATATTTTTTTGATCATTCAGATTTCCCTGAAACCTATTCCAAGCGTTTATTTTCCTTAACTTTTAAAATTTTGAAACTTTAAAACTTGGAGGTAAAATTTTCCCACGTCATACAAGTCAAACTTGTGCGAAAAAATTTGCTGCTTGCTCAAAGCAAATTTTGAACACTTTAATAACCTGGCCTGTTCTCTGGACCTATGTTTTAGTACATGATATGATTTTCAAAAATCGATATACCAGGGAGTTTTGTCGTGCCATGATTCAAAATGGGATGATGGATGAGGAAGCGTGATCTGGCTGACAAGCAGCAAGAACCTATCATCACGTCTGACAAGAAAAATAAGAGGCCTGCAGGTTTTTTGCTTCCGACTTCACAAAAATAATTCGGATTTTTGAACGTTGATTTCGCGAATGTTCAATAGAAAGGGTGTGGCCCTACCACCCACATAGACCACAAATTTTTGGGGGCGAAAATTTGAAACCTCAAAAAAACATGGATTTTATCTTCCCCAAGAAATTTCCAATTTGACTTTTATCATTTTTAAAGTCTCAAAGCTCCGAGTATCAAAAATTGCTGTTTAATCAGAATTTTACCAATCGTTTGAAACATATATCCCTAGTTTTTTTTTTCTAAAAGAGCCTTTTTGCAAAGATAAAAATTTCCTTCTCAACTAATCGGCGAAAGTCACCCATTTCCCAGATTTTTCAAAGATCAACATTTTTCCCGATCTAATCTACAAGGGTGGCTTTTTCAATTTTTTCGAAACATATCTTCTCAAAAATCAACACAATTTTCCAAATTAAACTATAAGGGGGTACTTTTCAAATTGTCGAAATTTTTCAAAAATCCGTTCTTTTGTCCAACTCATTCAACTGACCGGCGGTGGACATGTCTGGGCTAGCGACTCGGCATCTATCCTGGTCTTGGCGAGGATCTTCCGGAAGAACCCTCTGTGAGGCGAGGAGACGAACGGAGTCACGGAGGATCCCGTCGAGGATTGCTTCTGCGCGCATCCAATGCAGACATTACCTGCAAGAAATTAGAATATTGATTTTTCTATTTTCGACTTTTTAAACAAATTTTATGTTCCCAAAATGGAATACATTGATTGATGTTCGGATAATAAGAAGCCTTAAAATTTATGAATGTTTGTAATTTATTGAATTATTGAATTTTTGAACTTTTGAACTTCTGAAAATTTTAAAGCTGACCCATTCGATTTGGCAAATCTGGCTGGCCTTTCAAATCCGGTCAAAATCCTCAGATCTCCGCTCTCAAATCGTCTTCCCAAATGGTTTCCTGATTTCAATCTGAAAATTCGAAATTAACAAGTTTTAGGAAAGCCTTAAATTGACCAATATCATATGAAATTTAAGGTAATTTTGGGAACGTAAAGTGTACACATAAATAATTGAAATGAAAATGGCAATTGTCAAAGCTCGAAATGACAATTATTCCATTGTCAGATGCAACATGCGAAATCAATTGACAAAGAGGAAGAAAGAAGTTGAGAGAGGTCGGCCGGCAGGAAAAAGTCAAAAGCCATATCACATAAAATCTGAGAAGACTTGAAGAAATGTTAGAGACCTCAGAAAAACGAGAGGGAAAAAGATTGGAAAATGTTATAGATTGGGAAAAAGCGAGAGAGAAAAAGAAAGATAAAGAGACAAGGTAGCGCGCAACAACACAGGTAATAGAAGAAGCTTGAAAGAAATACCATCGGAAAAGGGATAGGGAAAAGAGAAAGAAAACAGAAAATAGTATTTACGAAAGGAGTAGAAAGATGAGAAATAGTACTCGAAAATGAGAGAGTCAAAGATAGACCCTCTTGTGTTACAACGTCACACTGGCGCTCTTCAAAATCTCTGTCTTTCTTTTCACTTCCCTAACTTTTTCATACTATTTCTCTTTCTCGAGCAGATATCACTCCTGAATCTCCCAGAAGTACAAAAAGTTGGAAAGGACAATATGAAAACAGATGATCGTCGGAAATTATGCCGGACGGTTTTTAATTTGTATTTTTATCATTAGATAGCGCTAGAAGAGAAGGGCATATCCCAGACGAGATTACAATGATTATCGCTTAACATGAGAGAGAGATAGGGATAGCCATAAGGCTGTCAGATTAATGATATCTGACTTAGATCCCATTAGGAAATAATTAATTTGAGAACGTTAGGCGATAGTATTATTATTAGCTGAAAACCGCATAGTAAATGCGCGAAAATATTCACCCTCAATTTTACTAGCCTTAAATAGATTTTCTAAATTTTTTGACAAGTTCATTCGGCAAAAGTCTTTTCTTTCTCTGATCAGTAAAATCTGCTCGTCCAAAATACTAGAGCAGCTTGTCAAAAATCCCTCAAATATAGGTTAGAGGGTCAAAACATATTCAAGTCAGCTTTCCGCCCTATGCATTATCATATGAGACTACCAAACTACGAAAGCCTAGTAGGTAAATCTAATCTGGAAACCTATCTTGGATAAAATCTACTACGCCTTCTGTTTTTTTTAGATCTTATTACCTACCGTCATACCTCATTACCTAGTAATGGCTAATTTCGGGTCTGGCTTTCACTATAGAGTGGGGGAACGCATAGCCCTATAGAATTCAAAGGTTACTCATGTTTTAGAGAGAGAAAAAGTAGGTAAGATGATGATGCAATGAAAATGAGACTAATTTTGAGGTCACTCATTTTCAGGAAACAAGTTATTAGATAAAAATGCCGAAAAGGAAATTTTACAAATGGATATAGGAATAATGAAAATCTATAATATGGGTCGTTAGGTTTTCGTAGAGTTTTTACTATATTTTCTCAAAGAACAGGTCAAGAAGGGGAGAATCTCGCTTTCTAATCAAGATTTTTGACGCTCATCTGTCAACAAATAAAATAAGAGCAAATGGTTTCAAATGTTAAAATCTTCTTTTCTACCTAAAATTAAAGAATTTCGAAAATATGGAAAAAAAAAGAATTATAATTTTCTTAAATTGGAAAATTTGGGAGGTGGAGGTAAATCTTTGTCTCTTTTAATCAAAAAATGTTGAGTTCGTTTTCTCCGCGTCACGTCGGTTCTGTCAACAAAGCCCTATATCATCCAGGAGTCACGTAATCGGTAAACTCGCGACAAAATAAGTCTAGATTGATAGGAAAAAATCTGATTCGAAGTTTTTTTCTTGTTTAAAAAATCATTTAATTTTGAAATTTGTTCATTGTCGAGAACTATACCGTTTGGGAAAGTATGTAGATTTCTTGAAATCTACCCAAAACATGACATATAACAAATGGTCATTTTTCTAAGCTTTTAAAATCGAAATTGAGAAAGACAAAAGTAGGGGATATTATTTGAAATCCACTCTTTAGGCCTCACATCAAGAGTCTAAATTATCCCCCATTCCGAACCCGAATTACACTAGCCAGCATTTCTCGCTAATACGGCTCATTGGGGAATTCGGGGATTCAACATTGCTGCTAATTAATCATTGATACAAAAGACGTGAAATTTTTAGGGGACGGGGTCGAACAAGTTTTTAAAATTAGGTAAGATGATTCAGAAAGATTTTTTTGAAAATCTAAATTTCAGCATTCCTACAAGATCAAGACTAAATGAAAAAATTTGGAGGTAAGTATGACTCAGCATTTTTTTGTTTTAAAACAATTATTGTTAAAAGCTATTTCAAACATTTCTGATAAGATTCCAGCGAATTTAAAAGGCGATATATTGGAATATGAAATCAAGTTTTCAAAAATTCCAAATATTTTCGACCAAACCTAGTAAATGTCGAATGCGCCTATCACACACTTAGCATAGTCAGTGTCAGACCATAAAAGACAAAGTTATAGCTTTGAGAAAAAGAGACCGCGAAAATCGAGAGAATCAAAGAAACGAGAAAAAATGCGAAATCTCTCCAACAATTGATACGTTTTTCATAGTCATTTTACGCTAGTTCTGAAGGTTTATAAAAACTGGGCCATTTTTATGGAGAATCAATAGAGAAGGTTTGATACGTTGCAAGTTTTGATAGCAAAAAATTTCGAGAAAGTCATTTTTAATTCTAAGAAGTGCCCCACTTAAAAAATGCAAAAAAAAAATCCTGAGAAAAAAGCAAATCAAAGCTAGCCGAAATTTTGCCGGATAAATTGGTGTGTAATTTGGATGTTTTATATCGCGGTAAATCTTTGCCATAAAACAAAGAGAATAAAAAATCAGAAAGTCGTTCAAAAGTTTCCTGACTTTTCGAGCCAATCGCTCAGATAAATCTAGCGGGTTTATTTCCGGACCGCGCTCGTTTTCTTAATCCAAAAGTTCTGGGGGTTCTTTTCTCTTATCTGCATCTTTGCCTCTCTAAAATTGCATACACTATTTTTCCAAGCTAAACACTTATCTTTCGGGTCCATCAAAAAATCTCTAAAGTAAGCCATTATTTGGCGTCACACTGGTTGAATAAAAAATCGGAGTAAGTTCAGAAAATTTTCCAAAAATTCCGTTTTTGAGAGAAAATCGAAAATATATAATTACATGATAAAGAATGGAGGCTTAAAACGGCTAGGATAATTCGGGCTTAGTCTGGGATTTTTGAAGATATACGTTCAGTGTCTCATGAAGCACGATGAAACAAATTTGAACCTGGGACGGCTGTTTGCAAGAAAGATATAGAGAAGCGAGAAATAGTATGGAGAAAGATGGGGAAAAAGTAGCAGACAAAAATGAAATAGTACGAAAATCGAAAGAGACGCAGAGAAAAAGAGCGAAGATTTGAGAATGTCTCATTTCGCCGTGTGCAAAAGTTGCTCTTTTCATTGTAATGTCATTCGTTTTCTTTTCCGCTCTCTCCACTTTTCATACTCTTGAAATTTTTCTTTTTCACATTCTATGTCGCTATTCTAACTCATATCCGGGAAAATATCACCTAAAGTGAAGAGGTTTAAAGAAGTAGAAAATGAAAATGACATTTTGGAAGGAGAGAGTCCAAAGAATTAGAAAAAGAAAAATAGCGAGTTATTTTAAGAGGGAAAAAGAGATTTTATGCAAGACATCTTATCAGTGATATGATATGGGCCAGGCTAAAGTCTAATTGATAGCTTATCACTGCAGATATATCTCAATGAAATTCGCATTATCTAGGGTGTGGTCTCATAAAAAAGTTCGAAAAACTACCATTGTCTAGAAAAATGCCGAAATTTCGAAATTTTGAATCAGTGACAGCAAATTTGTTATCAGGTACAATAAAAAGGGTGGGGTAAATTAGACAAAGTCAACATATGAAAAGATAGGCAGGAAAATAGACGAAATCCAAAAAATCCTGTCGGATATCAAAAATCTCTCATCTGATCCGATAAAAATCGAATCGATAAGAGATAAGAAGAGAGTGAAAGAAGTTGATAAGGATTTCCGATAAAGCTGATAAAGATATCAACGATCTTAGATAGGGTAGTTAGTGAAAGTTAGACCGATTTTTTTTCTAGATCTTATCGTTTTATATTATGGAAGAACCGCAAATTCCAATGGCTAGCCCAAAGTATACAAATTTTGAAGCCTAGATAAAATTTCGTTTTCAATTTTCTGTAGGTTTTTGTAAAAGAAAAGAGGAAATATCATTTTGGCTGCAATCTAGTGAGAGGAATTTCTGAAACCAATTCAAGCCAAGAAATTTCTCAATTCTTTACAACCTTAGTAAATCAGAAACCGAATTTTTCTGTTTCAACATTTCGAAACAAATGAAAATCAGTCCGTGACTTTTTCGAACTCTCAACCCAATAAATCATTCCCTTACAGGTAGAGAAAAATTGAGTTCGGTGGGGGGAAAATTCGAACCTGGAAAAACCCCCAAAAATGCATTTGTCTAATTGAAAATTTGATCTCCTTCTCTGTTCGATTAGAGATAATTTGAAATTGAGAGATTTTAGAGGGCCAGACAAAAATTAGACAGAATGAGAAAACTGTCATTGACTCTAGTTGAAATTGGCGCTCGTCCGTTTTCTCCTCGTATCTCGTTTCCCCACACTATTTCTCCGTCTTCTTTAACTATTATTGTGAATTTCTTCTTTTCCAAAAGAAAGGACGTCGGGGCGAAATAGAGTTGACGAGAGAAAAAAGACAAAGGTTAATCGTTTCTTGGCATGTATTCCCCCACTGCACGAAAATGCGCGTTCATTCTACCAAAATCTCTCGCTCTATAGTTAAGAATAGCCCCGAATAAACACCGTCTGGCATGAATTGAAAATGGATCAGGTGGAGTGAGTCAGCCCAAAATGGTAAAACTTACATTTCGTTCAAGGTAGAGGAAATAAGATAGAAACATCTATTTTTGTCATTGATAAAGGAGGAAATTGAATTTTTTTTAAATATAAAGATAGGATTTTTGCAAAAAGGTGGAATTTAGAGGGATTCGAGTTTTTTTCGCATGCTTTTTAACACTAAACCTCTAGACCATAATGCCCCGTTTCTCCATTAGGGGATGATCTAATTTGCCCCATATCTTCTCCGTTTCAAACTTGGGCGAAAAAAGACTGACCGGTTCGGGTTATCTCTCATGTTTTGTCGTCGCGGCTTCTGCGTCCTTGCCCTCCTCTCCAACTTCCTTTCTTCTTTCTCGATTTTTGCAGCAGCCTAGCCTGAACCATATCAATTAATCATGTTAATTAGGGGGGTAGTTATCGCCCAATCTGTCCCTAGTTAATTTTTTAAGTCCAAGAATTCCCTAATTATCTCAAATCTTGTGAAAATCGATTTTTCTGTAGTAAAAAATGCCCCAAGATTTTGCAACATATGTAAAGTTGGGGGTGGTAGGCTTGTTACAACATTTTTTTTTTTGCAATTTTTGGCCGACCTTGAAATTTTCTGCTTCTTCTTTAAATGGTTGAACGGACAGGGAATGCGCCTTGTTTCTTGAACGTCGCGTCTTAGTCGGGCCATTTTTGGAAAAGGGATCTGAAAATGAACAAAATAGGAAGAGATAGGGAAAGTGGGTAAAAAAATTCAAGCACTTTTACCCCAAAAATTTAAAAGGGCACCACCTTTCCAACAGGACTGTCTGCGGTTCGAAAAAATCGAACTTTAACTTAACTTGTACTGTGAAAAATTTTCGTGATCGAACTTGAACTGAACTGAACTTCCAGACAGTTCGAAGTTAAGTTCAATTCACAGTTCAGTTCAGTTCGGACAGCTCTGCTTTCAAAATCTTATTGGAAAAGTACCCACTTAAAAATTGAGAGAAAAGTACTCAAGAACTACAAATCACTATACACAACGAAGGTACTCAGGCGGGATAGATTCAACCGCAATCAAAATAAACACTTTCAGAAAAAGTCAAACATTCGCTTTTATCAGGAAAAACCCTAATCAGTTTTTATCGAAATCAAAAGCACTTGTGATCAAGCATTGACAAAAATCATCATCTTAATAAAAAAGCTAAAATGAGGAGCAAAAATCGAGTATTTTGGTAGAATTTTAGAAAAAAATCTCAAGAAAATGCCCGTTTCTCACTGTGCAGAAAAGATCAATTTCACCGACTTTTCAAATTTTTTAGAAGAAAAAATAAAACCCCGAATTTTATAAAAACATAAAAAAAGGGGAGAAAATAAATAAATATCCTGAAGAAAGTCGGTCTGACTATTCCGTGTTAAGGAGCAGAGGATCAAACCGGCTCGAGTATTTGGTTACAGTAACCCTGGGCTCTATTGCTGCAGAGTGACGACGAGAGAGGCGTTCGGAACGAGACCCAAGGAGTGCAGCGGCGCCATGTAGTCTTCAGAGTCGAAGACTTTTCTGCAACGATATTATTTTAGAGAACGGGGTAAGTTCGGGTCAAGTTGTAAATGTTTACCTCGGGAAGGGAACGAGCATGGAGAACTCCTGATTGGGCAGATGGTTGGCGATCAGCCAGGTGCGGACGGCGGCCAGCTGAAATAATTCGAAATCTAAATTTTAAAAAAGAAAAAAAACGCTCGAAAAAAATCGAAATAAAGGAAACTTTGCTTAGGTTTGATCTACGAATGACATTTGCATCTGAAACCAATGCGAAATAAATAAATCAAACATCCAACCGTCTCCTTGGCGCCGAACTTCTGCTTGACGATGGACCCGTCGAGGAGTCGGAACTGGATCGTCGTTTCGTCGTAGTTCTTCGGAGCGGAGGCCTGCTGCTGAGCTGGGGCGGGTGCGGCAGGTTTCTCGGCCGGTTTGGCGCCTCCCCCAGCAGCCCTTTCAGCCCTCTCGGCCCGGTCCCTAGCGATCTCGTCGAGAACGCGCTTTTTGGCCGCTTCCGTCTCCATTTTCTCTCTCTTGCGCGCTTCGGCGATAGCCAGCATTTCCTGCAAAAATTTTAACTTTTTGCATTTTCTGAAATATTCTGTAAATTTGTTCTTTTTTCACTGTAGCTTTCAATTTTAAAAATCAAGAAATAGTACTTTTGTATTTTTTTATTTTGCACCCCACCTTTCTGGCCATTTCCTCCTTCATCTCGGTGACTTTTTTCCCTTCCTCTCTTCTGATTCGCTCCTTTTCGATGGCTTCTTTGCGCGACTTCTCCTCTTTCTCGGCCATGGCCGCTTTGATTTTCTGGAAATTATTATTGTTTTATTTTTTTTGTTATTTTCCAAAAATCGATTTCAAATAAAATCCAACATTTTCTATCCAATGTTCGTCAGAATTCAGAATTCTGAGCATTATTCCCTCTAACCTTTCAAAAGTTCAAAAATGAAACAGTTCAAGATTTTTAAATCTTCCATTTTCATGCAAAAAATCCACATTTCTAATTTTTTAAAACATTTTTTGCTAATTTTTATCTTTTTTCATTCCCGTCCCCTGCTGACCTGTCTCAACTCCTCCGCTTTCTGCTTCTTCTCCTCTGCAGTGAGCGGCTTCAAAGCCTCCTCGCTCTCCGAGTAGTTCGCGTGGCTCGTTTTCGAAGCGTGCCACTGCACGGCCATATCGTCCTGAATTTCTTTTTTTGTAATTTTATAGTTCATTTTTCATTTCTTGAAAACTTAACAAAATTTTTTTTTCATTTTATATACTATTCTTCTGAAATTTTCTTGAATTTTTATTATTATATATTTTTTAAAGTTTACCTTAAGTAATTTCCCGCAATCGTCACACTTGAAGGAATTGACAAGGGGGTCAGCGACCTGATCCGCATTCACTTCTTCCGCTTTCTGCTCGAGCTGGCCCGTTCCCGAAACGCCGGCTGCCGCACTTCCCGCCTCCCCAGACTTCATCGGCTCCTCTTGCATTTCCACGTCCGGAGTGGGGGCTGAAAATGTTGCAAATTAAAAGAAAAGCATAATTTATCTATCTTTTTTCAAATTTTTCCTGGAGTATTTTTCTATGAAATTTCGAGTCTAAAAAAATAAACAATTTTTTTCCAAAATTAAAAAATAACTAAATAATCTCACCTTCCGCATTTAATGTCGTTGCAGTGGCAACATCTCCAGCCGGTTCGGCACTAGCTGCGGATCCGGCCGCCTGTTCGGTCTTGTTCTCGCCGCCCTTCTCCTCACCGGCAGCAATTCTTTGCGGTTCGGCACTCTGAAAAAATATTTTTTTTATTTTCATAACTATTTCAGATGCTTCTTTCTCTATTTTTGGCTCCCTTGTGGTTCCCACTTTTTTCCACACTATTTCACAGTAAAAAGGGCAGAGAACTACAGTGGGACCTTATTTTCTTTTTTAAATTTAACCTGTTCGGCGTGCGCCGGCTGCACGACGGGAGCAGCGACCGGAACCGATTCGGTGGACATCAACTCGTCCGAGTGCGTCACCAGCCAGTCGATTGCCTCAAATTTGTATTTTTAATTTCTGCCTTACTTCAATTTCACCTATGTTCCAGAAAACCGCCGTAAACTATATAATCAAGAATATTCTCATATCAATTGAAAGAAGGCATCGCTATCTAATACAAATCAATGTTTCAAGAATTTCATGCAACTTCTGGGCCCGCACTAAACCCCCTAACTCGATCTCAGGTTAACTAGTCTAGTTAACCCGATCTCCCCTGCATTTTGGGGGGAGAGACGGAGTTAATTTGACCTGATGGGGGTCTAGTATGGGCCCTGGAGGTTTATTTTTTCACTTTGTTGCTCCAGATTTTTTGCCGAATTATTATGTTCCAGAACTTCCCAGCCTACCTGTTCCAGATTCGCGTTGCAGGCAGCTGCCCGCTCGGCGTGCACTCGCTCGAAGCCCATATCCACGAGCTGATCGGCCATCGACGACATTTTCCTGTCTTTCTCCTGATTTTCCGCAACTTTCCTGAAAATCAAGCAATTTTTTAGAACACCAAAATTTCAGAAAACTCGAGATATTCAGTGGTTCAAAAACCACATTTTTCACTTTTTTTGCTAAAAATAGTTTTATTTTCAATTTTATTAGACATGGCAATGAAGACACGAAAAATTGAACGTAAATCGAGGGAATAAAAAGAATTAAAAGACAAATTGAACAAAAATCATTAATTCCATGAACATCACAATGTGATATCGGCTAAACAATCTGTGTGATTCAATTAAGAAAAACGAAAGCATAATTATAAGGAGATAATTGGGGCAATTAGCGATAATTAGCCGCAATTATCTGGGCAATTAACGCATATAGTTGTGGTGGAGGAAATCACAAGGGGTATAATTCAATCTAGAGAACTAAATCATTAAATCAAATTGTCGTATGTTTTTGGGATTTTGTCATTTTTCAGATTCAGAGTTTTCTAAAGAAATTTCGGCTATTATATTATGAACAGCTAAAGGAAATTGTTTGAAGGAGAATAAATACTATCTGATAGTTAATTAGCTAATTAAAAATATAATTGGCTGATTAGAGATACAAAGATTTGAAATTTAAATTACCCATTCAAAAGTTGTAGAGTTTTACATTTTAAACTACTAAAAACGAATCAATCGAAATCGAGAATCATAACCGTTTCAAATAGGCTACATGTTTGTGCAACTTGCTAATTTTAGCAAGTTTTTTTTTGTAATAACCAACCCAAAAGATAACCATTCTTGACCCATTTCGGATCATTGGATATCAATTCCGTACCCATTTGGTTTACTTTATGCGTCCACTCTTTCAATGATCGTCCAGTCGCCGCCTTCTGCATTTCGGAATTGGACCTTTTGCTCTCCTGAAAATAAAACTTTTAAATTTCTGAAACCCACAAATTTTCTATATTTCATTCCTGACATTTACGGAAATGCGATTAGGATCCTAGCCATGCCAATTATAATGTTCTGATGAAACTTATTTAGTGCACTTTCTAAATTTTGAAGATTTTCAAGGGTACCCTCTACAAAAATTTGAAATCTCAAAACCAAGAAAGTACATCCCTTTTAAAATTTCCACAGCCACAAACACCAAAAATCGTCATTCTTTGATAATTTAAAAATTCATCAACTTTTCCGAAATTTTCACGAATCTCTCAGCTCACTTCGCTTAGAACGAAAATGCAAATATGTGGAGTTTTCGACAATCACTTAAAATAAAACATTCACGAATTTTCAGAGAATTGGATATTTCCATTTTTAATATCTAGATAAAATTATCGCTTTTAACAAAAAGTAAGTTGCTCAAAAATGCAAATTTTCTATTTTTTTTTTTTTTAAATTCGATTTTTCTTCAAGAAAAACCAAAAATATACCATTTTCTCAAAAATTTTCTTACTTGGACTCTGTCCGCATTCGTCGCATCCGCACGTCCTGGTCTCGCGCGGATCGATGACCGGTCTTGGAAACGAGCAATTGCAGCAGCGATACAGCCGACTGTCATTCGACTCCGAGCACTTGAGACACTTCCAGGAGGACTGCTGGGGGCGGGGCGGCCCTGGAATTTTTTTTGTAATTTAGTTTCTTAAAACTTTAATAAATAGATTTACTTGGAGGCGGCACAGCCGAGGGATGGACCTTCCTCATTTCATCGAGCCTCCTTTCCAAGTCGACTATTTCTCGATCCAAAGCCGTCAATTGGCGGGGGTCCTGAAAGTCGGTTAGATTTAATCGAAGAGATAAGTTTCAAAATTCATGCAAAATATTCCATTTTTAGATTAATTCTTTTTGAAAAATAAATCTACCGTAACCATTCCGATCTCGTAGTCGTAGGCGGTTGGGATGAATTCGGCGATTTCTCTCGAGTCTTTGGAAACGTCCTCCAGCTCCTGTTTGACTTGCTCGATTTGCGCCTTCACCACGTTGATTGCCGCAACTTGGGCTGAAGAATGCGATTTTTATAAGTTTCAAAAATCTATTTTTCAAAATAAAAAATCGCAAGTTTGATTTTTAGAAAATCTGATAACTCACCCCTTTTGATAGGATTATTCATTGTCGCGATCGACATTTCCTGATCGTAGCCGGGCAATTGGTCATTCATGGGATAGGGCGGTGGGTTGGTTGGTGGGTGAGGGTGCTGAAACATAAAACTTTCATTTTTTACATCCTTTTTATTTTTAATTTCACTTATTTTCTTTGCAAATTTATCATTTACCTGCAAGTATCCATATCCCGATCCGGCCGTTTCACCCCCCATCGTTTCGATGCTCAAATCAGTGAAAGGTTCAAGATTCCAACCGTCTAAAATTTCAGCCTTATTTTTTTCTAAATTTAAAAAAATAACAAAAAAGAAGAAACTCACAGCCAGTATTTCTCGGTGGGAAGGACGGGGGTCGAGTATTCGGAAGTTGGGGCGGATGGCCTGATGGATAGGGTGCCCGGGAATAATTGAAACCGTGCGGTACGGGCGAATTCTGGTATGCTGAAATGACTATGTTTGTCCAAAAGTCGATATTTTCTTTTCAAATAGGAGAGTGACTCATTATTTCAAGTCAAAAGAAAGATAACGATCACGTTGATTTTTATCTCTTCGGAAATATAAAGTTTGAAAAGAAAGTTTTGGTGCTTCTGGAAAAGTTTGTATTGATAGACTTTTATGAAATCGTGATTTACAAAATCTTTCAAAAGTTCGAATTTTCGTTTGAAAAACTATCTAAAGTTTTAGAAGTCTGATTTCTATACGTTTCAAGAAAGTTCATATTGAATTTTCTTGCAAACTGATGTAGAGATTGGTCTTCTTTAAATAATAATTTAAAAAAAAAACTAACGCGCATTAACTGCGGATCCAGACTGAGTAGCTACGAAAACGTCCCCCCTTTTAGCACTCTCGCGAATGCCCAGATTTTCTCTGAATTATTTTTGAATTTCATTATTTTTTTAGGAAAAAAATAAAATTTTCGAAATCTGCAAAATTTCTGTAGCTTTTTGTTCAGCGATCTTTTCATCATAGAATCTCCTTACTTGAGCTTTTTCCCGGCCGTTTTGACGAACTGCCTAAGGTGTTGTTTCGGGGCTTGGGCTTCAAAGCTCGTTCTCAGAGTTGATTGGCAGCCCCCTGAAATTAAAATTTGAATTTTTTATATTTAGTTCCTGAAAATTCGAATTTTCTCGAAATGCTGCCCAACGTTGGGGCATTTCCTACTGCCGCAAATATTCTTTATACGATGACTGATTCCAGTCAGTGTTTGAATTGCTATCTTTAATAATGAGACGAGAGACGATGAAGAATTTTTGCGGTAGAAACGTCTCAACGTCTGAATACCGCACCTGAGTTGGTCCTTTCCCCAACTGAGCTCGTTGAAGAGGAGGGTGAGTTGTCGCACATCCTGGAGACGACCGTTCTGGATTCCGGATTCCGACCGATAACCGATCGATTCGAAACTCAGCAGCTATCTGCCTGAAACACATAAAAAAATAAGGAAATCCTCGAAAAATACAATTTCAGAAAAAGTTATATGTTTCAAGTTTCACGAAAGTCGAGTAATTTTCCAGGAAGATAATCAAATTTCAATAAAGATCTCAAAAAATCAAGATTTCTGAAAATTCTAGAATAAAGTTTATCAAAAACCGAGAAGATTAGTTCGTTCTGACCTCCTTAAAAGTATAACAAGAAGTTTCAAGTTGACCGGTTTTCCAAACCAGAAGTGGCAACTTTTTGAAAGATGCTATCAAAGCCCCAAGTTCATAAACATTTTAATGAATAGGGTGACAAAAGTCAGTGTCTAAAAGGAAGTATAAAACGTAAACTTTCTCCCTCGAAAAACAAGTCACGAATTCCATTCAATGAATCTGATGTTTCGCACCAAAAATACGCCTTCTTTACACCAAGAAGACGTCAATATTAGAGATGCAGAAAATCGAAAAATAGCTCTAGAAAACCCAAGTGTGGGGGCATCGATTTACGAAATAGCGTGGAAAAGTGGAGGGGATAAGAAAAACGACTAAGCCAGAATACTGGCTTCTCTCAAGCCTACCTCTTGACAGAAAAAGCGATTTTCGCTTGGGATATATGATATTCCGTCCCTGATAAGGTTGAGTTTTCCTTATCTAATCTAAAGCCTCTGGAAATCGATGGTATTCTTCTAATTTCTCTTGAAATTAATATTTTTCTATCGAACTTTATCGGGGATTATTAAGTTTCTACCAAATCTACAAAATTCCAAAAAAATAAGGGAAAATCGTCTAAAAATCGGACCAAGTTGACGTCGATCGGTATTTTGCCACGATCTTCGACATGCGGCTCGAGCATGTTCGAGCAGAGCACCGCGAGTTCCGCGGGTTTTTCCGATGACTTCCCGTCCGGATTCACACCCAGTTCCGCAAAAATTTGTTATCCCAGCTACGAGCAGCCGAACGAATACACTTTCTTCGCGCATACTAGAGTAATTTTATTCTTTAAAAAAATAATTTTAATTTGTTTTCTTTAAACTTATTCTGTGAAAGTTCGACTTATTTTGAAACTCATTTAATTCACGATTTCAACAAATTATTTAGTTTCGAAAATGTTTTCTTGAAATTTTTCAACGAAAATATTTCTAGGTACGCCGATACGGAACGACGCAGACACCGTCTGCATCGAAAAAAATTAACTACGCTTCACATACCGTCACTCCGTCCGACACGCTTCAGGGCATCGCATTGCGCTACAATTGCTCGGTACGTCCTCCTCAAGTCACGTCATCTTACCGCAATCCAACCATCTGCTAATCCTAAAATTTGAAAAAGCAATATTTCCTTTCATTTTCAAATAAAAAACCGAAAAACATGAGGGTCTGATCGTAATTTTCGTTTCTAAAAATAAAAATTTAGGTGACCACCCTGGCAAGAATAAATAAACTTTGGTCGGCCGAAGCTCTGCACTTGAAAGAAACGATAAAAGTCCCATGTGAAGGCGGTTCCCCGCCAAGTGACGACGTCAGGATTCAGAATCCCAATTCGTCGTCGCCGATTGCCGTAACCAATTCAAAATCGACGTCAAAGCTATCTGAATCCCACCGACGGACGTCAATGTCCGCCTCACCGAGTAATCTAGGTATCACATTCCGAAAACAAGAAAAGCGAATTTTGTAAATTCAGGTCGAAATGCCGCTCAAAATAGTGCTACCGTAACCCCGCCAAAAGAATCTATTAGTGATATTTTATCGAGAGTCGATAGCGTGATCAAGAATACTAGCTCTTCCGTCCGGCAAATTCAAAAGGACTCTACGTAAGCTTCAGAAAAGTATTATAAAAATCCCCAAAATTTGAACCTTCGAAAAACAAATCCCAAGTTCAATTTTCTAGAAGAAAAGTTTTTTCCAGAATTTCCCATTTGGAGGATGCCAATTTCGAGACTACGGGTACATCTACTTCTAATTCTAGAATATCGTCTGCGTCCAATTTTCGGAACTATCAAAATGACCACAACACTATTATAGCGAACAGGGATAGCTATCAAATGATTTAGGCCGGCGGTAATCCCTCCCAAACTTGGAGAACATTTTTGGGAGAAAGACCCGCCCCGTTAGCCAATTAATCATTTCGTAGGTTTTCTATTGCTTGAAATAGAAATCTCCCTCTCCGAAGGGGGTCTTCTATCTCCAGCTTCACTTGCTCATAAATAGTGATATTATTATCTTTCACTGAATAAAGTATTCCCTTTGATGAAAACAACATGCTTTGCTCGTGAAAATCTGTAGATTTTCATAACATTTTATTCAACAAAAAAACTCAATTTTTAATGAAGAAAAAACAAACAATGAAATATAACATTTGGGGTGTTATATTAGAGAAGGGGTGGGAGGTGGTTTCTTGGGAAGTTCGCCCCCTCTTTACTTTTACCCGTTTGTAAAGTTCGCCCATTTTTGGAGATAATTTAGATAGGGAAAATTGGGTAAAGATTACAAATGGGCTGTGGGTGAAGGAGGGTGGACTTTCCAAGAAAAGAACCAAAAAATTTGAGGGGTGCTTTATTTGGCCTTGGCCTTGGGAGCCGACTTCTTCTGGACGCGACGAGCGGCGGCTTTCAGGACTGCAAATTTTATAAATAATTTTTTAAAACATTTCCTCATTTTTGTTGCCAAATTTATTTTTCTACACATTTGCAAACTTTTTCAAAATCTCGTATTTTTCTCACCGGACGAATAGGGGTTGAGTTTGCGCATGAGGCGGTTCTTCTTGAGAGGATTCCTGTGTGGCTTGGCTCTGGTCTGTTTGTAGATGGCCGGGCGGATGGCCTTGACGATCTCCTCCGAGCGAATCAAACGCGAGAAGTCCGCGTTCTGCATCGTCGTCCTGGGCACGGACCAGCCCTAAAAATATTCTCATCTTATTAATTTTTAAGTAATCGAAATTTTTGAGACGAGACTACTGTCGTTTTTTTTTTTTTCAATTCTTAACTTTTCAAATTTATTTCAAACTTCTACATTTAGTTTTATCCTTTATTTTATATGCCTTTTTCTTGAAGTCTATTTATTAAAACTTGTCGCAAAAATTCTGTGTATTCTTCACCCACCTTCTTTAGTTTGGACGAGTTGGTCTTCAGAGTTCCGTAGATGGCGTCCAGTTTTTTGAAGGCGGACCTGAAAATTCGTATTTTTTTTTGAAAAGTTGATAATTTTTTTCCAGACTTAGGCAGTACTTAGCCAAATTTTGGCATGCGGACCCCGCCCCGTATATAAGCTAAAATATTGCGTTAAAAACACGTCATTGCGGACCCTCTCCCCTAGAATGTTTCATTCTGGCTGAAAGCAAGTCTGCCTTATATCTGCGCATTCGTTTCCCTACTCGGTCCAGATGATCAGTCGTCCCAAATGGCCTCCGGGGGCGAGTTTGAGCAGATTCAGACGCTCCACGTTCACCACGTCCACGCCTGGGATGTTGCGGAACGCGCGAGCCACTTCCTTGTCCTAGAAAAGAAATTTGTTGAAAAGAGACCATTTTTGTAGAACAGAGGATCTATATTTTTCTTTTATTTCTCTGACCTGTCCGTAAACGACGATGGGTCCGAGTTTGCGCTTGTATTGCTTGTTGCGCATCTTTCCCTTGCCGGCTCTGAAAAGTATACATCAGTTTTTAAAACGAGTCGGATCAAAATTAATCTTAAAGCTCTATTTAATTTCAGCTTCGGATTCGATTTTGAGGTCAGACATAAAACTTGTCCTTTTCAGCCTGACCTGGTTCTCTTGGAATTGTAGACGCGCTCGATGTCGTCCCAGACGTGCGAACGGCGGAGGAACTGGACGGCCTCTTTGGTCTTGCGGAAAGACTCGACCTTGTCCGACACCACGAACGGGATCTCGGCCATCTAGAATATTTTAATTGTAAAAAAAATCAATCTTTTAGTTTAGAAAATTGGGGATCGTTCGGTGAAAAAATCGAATGTTGTTATCTTCCGCACCTTATCAATGACGTGACCGCGCGCCTGCAGGAGGGCGGGCATTCCGGAGGCGGCGATGGCCGAGCACACAGCGTAGCGCTTCTGAAATGAAAAGTCGACGTTTAAGAGATAATTCAAAATTTCATTTTTCTCTTTAATCTGATCCAAAATCAATGGTTTTCGAAACTTTCGAATTGTTGAGATTTTTTTTCGAATTTGAATTATTCCGCACCTGAGCCAAATTGACGCGACGATGCCATCTGCGCCAGACCTTCAGAGGGGCGAACATGTGACCGCCACGGCACTGATTACCGAACGCTCCCTGAAAATCAAATTTTATGTCTTCAAAATCGTCCTCTAAAAATTATAAGTTTTCCAAATCGCCATCCGCAAAATTTCTTTTGAGTATACGCACCTGTCCGGAACGATGGGTTCCGCCTCCACGGACACGCGGAATACGCGCGACAGCACGTCCAGTACCCCAAGACTCAGCCGAGTGCTGGTGACCTGAAGTTCCCATGTTATTTTTAAAATTTTGCAAGTCCAAGAATATCATTCGCATAAGATTTCTTTCGAATTTTAAAATTTCAAGGAAAAATATTCCTGACAAATCCAACAATATCCTTCCAATTTTCCTGATTCTCAAAAAACCAGATTTTTTATTATTTCGGACCTGCTTCTTTGGAGTGAAACAATCAAGTCGTTTTGAACTGGGGGATTTCAAACATTTTCGATTTATTCTATTTTGATTTGGCTTTCTGACCTGCTTTAGTAGAGACTCCATGGGCCTGTCGCTTGTTCTTGCGAACCTGATCGTGAATGAAGGCAACGAGGTCAGGTCGGATGGGGGCCCTGAACACGGCGGGCATCTTGATCTGCGCCTCCGTCACGGCGCCCTTCTCGTCGTACACCGACACCACAGGGCGAGTCGACATCGCTCAAATTGATGTGTTACCCTTCTGCAAAAAAAAATAGAAAATTCGACAATGATACGTTTCAAAACGAGAAGACAACATGAAAAAGTAAATTATTTTTGCTATTTTTAAGGCTTCACTTAGAAAGTTCAGGTTTTTATCTACAAATTTCGTCTGAAAAAATGTACGAAGCTTCCAAGAAACCATAAAAATAAAGGTCTCAAAAAATCAGAGATAAAACGACGCGAAAAATGCGAACTTTCGAGTGAAAAAGTTAGAGTTTTCTGTAGAAATTTAGAGAAGGGTAATAGTTAGCTTAATTAATAGTTAATTGGACAATTAAATCCAGAAATAATTGAAGAAGTTCAAGAGAAAACGAGCAAAGAAAAGGAAGGAAAAGGATATCGATCAATATCGGGCCTAAAATGGGCAAAATTGATGGTTCAAGGGTACCAAGTAAAAAGTAGAGTTAGTTGAGTAATTATCCGAAGGTAATTGGGGGAAATTGGACGAGTTAATTGGCGGCAGTTAACAAAAGAACCGAAGAAATAGTGGAGAAATTAGGCCAGAGCGAAAAAGGGAGACGGTAGAATGAAGTGAGTGGAAATGGCGCGGCGTGGTTATTTCGCAAAGTGGGCGTGGCTTGCCCGTTTCTTTGAGCATAGCCGATTTTGCTCGAAATTTTTCGTTAAAACAAATTTTTCAAAGATTTTTTTGCGGAACTCATGGATTTCCGATCGGGTCGGATCAATGCCAGCGAGGAGCGAAATTTCGATGGGAAACTGGTCGAAGTGGACATGGAAATGGGTCCTGGTCGGTCAATTTTTCATTTTTCCGAGAAAAAACTTTCGATTTTCAGATCTATACTATCTTTGAGCCAAAAGATGTCATTTTCAGTCCAAAAAATCGATTTGTTTATTTTTTAGACACTCCGACCCAGCCACTGGTGATGCGTTCGAACGACGACGTTGTGCAGTCCTGCCCCACCTGCGGGTTCACGGTCGTGGACATCATCGAAGCCACTGAGTTGCTCAAGGGTGATCTCTTCTGAAATTTTCCAAGAATTTGCATTTCTCCAAAAAAATCTCACTTGTAACTTTCAAAAATTTCTAGCCCGCGTAATTTCCTCGTTCACTCACGAAATCGAGCAATTCCAGCAGTCTCTCGTGCTCAGCGCTCAGAATTTGGTGAGTTTTGAAGATTTTTTTAATCCAGAAAAGCCGATCTTTAACTTTTTTAGTTCACCCCTAGCAAAAATTCAATGTTGCGAGAAAAATCCATTTTTAAAAATGTTTTTTAGCTCGCTCCTTCGGATGAAAAATTCGACTCTACGATGTCTGAAACGAGTCAGCCGCTTTCCGGCGGATTTTCGGGTAAAAACCCGCAAAATTCAGTCGAAAAGCTTGAAATCGAACTCGAAAAAACGCAGCTGATCAACCGAATGCTCGTGGCCACGTCCAAAATTCTAATGAATGAGTTGAAGGTGTGAAAATTTTTTGTAATTCTACTACCTCCTACCCCCAATTTTGTTTTCATCGATATTCGGAGTTTTAAAAATCTTACAATTTTTCCATCTTCCTTTTTTCAGTTCTTTCAAATTTTTGATACAAACTACGGGCTTTAAAAATACGTCATTTTTCTTCTTTCCTAAACTTTGTTCAAATTTCCCTCAACGTCTTTTTTTCTCTAAATTACGGGTTGTAAAAATCGCTCCAAAATTATTTCTTGAAGGTTAGAACTCTAACAAAAATCTTCTAAACTATTGTTATTTTTCTAAAACTGTTTTCCTAGCTATTAGTCACCACTTCACTTCAAATCTAACATTTATCTTGTTATTTTTTCCTATTTTTTTCCGATAATAATACATCTTCATTTTAATTACAAATTTACAGAAATCTTCAATAACTTGATCAAATCAATAATTATCGTGGATTGAGCAAAGTATGTCTCGGATTTCGGAGCCTTTGTATAGCTTGTCGATATCCTGTAGGTCGGATATCCAAATATTCTCCTTTTCTCGTCGTTTCTTTTTGGAAACATTAGAGGGGTTCATTAAGTCTAATGATTGTTGAATGAGAATGTTTTCCATCTAAATTTGTTGAATTTCAATTTTTTCCGAATACTGCTTTTTAATACCTCTTCGAAAGAGACTGCCTTTTTCTTGGACCAACCCAAAACATCGTCTACGTCCTTGTTTTTGCTCGTGAATTTTCGCTTCCGCGATTTTCTCTTCTTCTTTCTATCGGTCTGAAAATAGAAATTTTGAATTTTTCGAAAATATCCAAGATAACCTTAGAAGGTAACGACTCATTTAGAATCTCCTGCGTCTTCCTTCGCCCGTTGTACCTTCGCAGAACGCGCTTTTCATTCGAGGAATCCGATTTTGGAGGCTCCTGAATGTTTTGTTTTAATTTCAAAATTTTTCAAATTCAAATTTACCGGATAAGTCGCCCCAGGAATCTGTGGCTTCGGCGCGGTTTGCGGTGATTTGGTTTCCATGAGCGGCGTCGATTGGCCATCGATTCGGAGAAGTCCAGCTGAAATAGTTTTCGTTATTTTTTCAATTTTAAATTAGAAAAAATTTCACTTTTAATTTCCCCGCCATTTTGGGGCTGGTCTTTCTTAACGATCCTTCTGACGGTACGTTTCGGTTCGGATTTTTGCTCGGCGGTTCCGGCTTCTGAAATTTCTCTATCTTTTTTAAAAACAAATTCCATCTTAGATTTTTCAGAGTTAGTTTTGTGCACTAATTTAAAAATAGATACATTTTCGGGATAACTCGGAAAGGAATCGGAAACGGAATGAATAAGGACCGCAATTTAAATAGCTTTTGCCTCTCTATGGTATAGGGATGATAGACAAATTGCGGTTCTTATTCGTTGCGTTTCTGCGGTTCTTTTCCGAGTTGCCTATTTTCGGTACCTGACGGTTGCTCCGGGACTATTTTCTTCCTTTTGATGCCCCGATCGGCCTCGATTCTGGCGAGTTCTTTCTCGACCTCAGCGTCCCTCGTTGCCTTCCACTTCGCCTTTTCCATGTCAGCTTTTCTGAAATTGCAGAATTTTGATTAACAAAGTGAAACAAGGGCAACTGCTATTTGACGAGATCTATTTTTTCTTATGTTATTTCGCCCTAGTTTCCTTTCCTCCTCTATCTCTAACTATAGGTCTCGTTATCTCGTCATATAGTAATTGCCTGAAACAAGTATCAAAAGTTCTGCACAATTTTTTCCTATGTGTTTTAACTATCGCATACATCTTTCAAGAGTATTAAAAATCCGATTCTATTAAAGATCATTTTTAAATTAAAAAACAAAAAACTCACTCAAAAGCCCCGGAGGCATACATGACAGTCTGCTGATGCTTGGCGGCCTTTTCCTTCTGTTTCGCGTCTTCCGCAGTTTTGGTGACGTCTTTGGACAATTCCTTCAGTTGATTTTGCAGTGCCGAACTGCCCGCCTTCATTTGAGCTCGGAGCTCTTCTAGCTGAAACATCATTTTTTCTTAAAAAGTAAAGTTAAATTTTTGAACAAAGTTTTGAAAATAAAACTTCAAGATTACCTTCAAAACTTTTACTTTTTATATGGCTTTGAAAAACCTGGCTTAAACAATTTAACTCCTAATTTTTCGTTTAATTCCAGAAATTTCATCTCTTTAAACCGACCTGCTTATCAAACTCGTCGTCGATTTGGGGTTTGACAATTTCGTACTTTTTCTTTGGAACTTCATAGTTTTGCACCAGTCTTGACGATTTTTTATAGCTGAAACATTTTTTTCGAATTTTCCAAAAAAAAATAAACAAAACAAAAAATCCTACACGATGGGTTCCTCGTTTTTGGGCGCTAGCATGTTGGCGATCGCGTTCACGGTTCCCAGGCCTCGCGCTTTTTCTCGAGCCTCTTTCTGAAAATTTTACTTTTTGAAAAAGATTTTTTAAAATAAAAAATATAACCTCATTTTGCTCTCGCTTCTTCTGGGCTTCATCTGCTTTCATATTCAAAATCGATTTTCTGACACTGGATTTGTCGACCTGAGCTGGTTCTGGTTCCTTGGTGATTTCCGGCTCTTTTTTGGGCGGTCTGGAATTTCTTTTTATTTGCCAAAATTTTTATTTTATTTTTCGGTTATAGTTTCATTAAATTTAAAATTTAAACTCACTCTCCAATCCTGATCTCGACGACATTGATTGTGGCCTTTTCCAATTTCGGAGGCTGGACGATCGATTTTCGCGCGAAATCGCTACGGGGATTGTTCGAATTGAAGCGGTTTACGGATTCCTGAAGTTGGTAGTTTTTTTATTTGAACATTTTTTTCTTAGTTAACCTCATTCAGATCCTCATTGATAGGCTTCACGTACGTTGGCACGAAGAGGATTTCTTTCTGACCCTGAAAAATTGAAAAAGTTTGATAAGTTTCAGCAAATCTTCAATTATAATTGTCTTTTTTCTTTTATTTTTGTAATGTATTAGGTTTCCTCTTTGAAAATAAATTGGAAAATATAAGTTTCGAAAATATTACAAAACCGATCATTTTTTCTGATAGATAATGGAATGATCTTATTTTTTGCAATAATTTGAAATTTTTAAACTTTCCAAATTCGTACCTCAATTCCCTCGACGACCCTCTCTTCGGCCTTTTCTTCGTTTTCGTCCACGGCTACTAGCTCTTCCACCTCAGCGCACTCGATCATTTCAATCAGGGAGGAAATCATTTCGGGCGGAATGACCTGAAATTCAAAATTTAATATTCAAATTATTTTTCACCCCTATTTCTCAACACTACCACAAATTCGTTTTTAAAACTATTCAATCCATTTTCTACCCCTATTCTTTAACATTATCCAAATTTCAGCTTTAAAAATATCCCATTCATTTTCCACCCTTATCCTTCAACATTAACCTGATTCCAAGGACTCCAGCACTTGTCATAGCTGACAATAAATGTAAAATCGACGGTCATGACCGGTTCGGAAGTACTAGTGAAAAAGCTCATGAAAATTTGGGCCTGCAAGTTTTCTCCAGGTTAAAATGCCATGCTCTTATATCTCTTGGCTCAGAAACATAACCCGGGATTTTTCCAAGTCCCGCCCAGGAAAGTTGAGTTTCGAATTATCTCAAGCGACTTCATTCTTCTATCCTTTAGCATATATCCAATATCCCAAAGGGTAGTCCCTTAGGGATTTTGGCCAGGAAACCTTAGATTTTGCTTTTTTTGTTTTCAAGCCCCACCCCTTCCTGCGTCATTTTTCGCTGATCGCCGTTCGAAAAGTCCGCAAAATGTCAGTAATAATGACATGTGATGGGGATGAAGTTTCATGCTAGAATCGACTTGCCTTGCCGATAAGAAACATCAAAAACTCGGAAAAAAATTGCAAAATCGGGTCAGGTTTCAGAGGATCCGAAGAAGCATGTTAAAATCAAGAGGGTGATCAGTTATTCTAAAGAAAGTTAGCAAAAAATCGTTTTACGATTTTCACGAATTCGTCAAGCCTTGAGAAATTACTACTCGGGTGAAAAGGTACAATAATTTGTTGTTTCCAATTCTTAATTTGACGTCAACTTCAGACTCCTACCGTATGACTTACATCTACAGTAAGCCGATCCTCGACGATGCTCTTCAGCTCTTCGGATCTGTCGTCGTCCTCGTCGTCGCGGCCTTCAGAATCCAGCCCGATGTCGGACTCGTAGAGTTCGCATTCTTCGTCTTCATACTCGGTTAGTTCTTCGTCGTACTGAAAATTATAAAATATTTCCTATAAAAAATAAAAATCTCCAAATTTCCATCTTTTCCAAATGAAAAAATTACTTTATTGTGTTTCAAGGAATAAATACGAGTACTAAAAACACGAATGAGTATTTTCGATTTTTTGGTATTACCACCCAAAAAATGTTCAATTTTCCAAACGTTAGATTTTCGCCCGCTTCCAAAATTTGTTTTGAAAACCCCACCTCTTCATCCTCATAGAATTCTTCGTCTTCGTAGTCCGAGTCTGAATCCTTCATCGCCAGCCGATCAACCAATCGTAGAGTGCAACCAACTTCCTGACCGTCGTATTCCTGAAATTATTGTTATTTTTTCATTTTTTGAAACCGACCTCATCAGATTCTTTCTCCTCGGCACTTTCATAGACTCCCAACGACGAAGAGTAGCCCTCTTTTGGGATAGGCAAAACTGAAGAAAATCAATTTATTCTTTAATCGATTATTATTTTATTTGAGAAATTGAAAAAAAAACCTTTATAGCCGTAATAATCATCGAAGTCTTCGGATTCCTCCTGGCAGCTCAAAATCGTGCCCTCTTCAGAGGACGAATTCCAGCCTGAAATTTCCAACAAAAATGTTTCAAAAAATGAAACTTTTTGTAAAAATTATGATTTTTAAAGACATTTTCAATCTTTTCGTACCTTGTCCATCATAGGAGACCGAGCAGGAGAAAGTGGGAGCGGGATTGGCGAAAAGGCGGTTGACCCTGCCTCTTCCATCTTCTGGTCTAAAAAATCGTTTTTCCTCGGGAATTAAAGGAAAAAGACTTTTTAAATTTAAAACAAGAAATCTTACTGTGACGGCAGAGGGAAGGGCACGCTGTTATCGGAGTCGTAGTCCGAAACCATGGGAGAGCACCTCGAAACGCAGGCCGAATAGGATTTGTCGTGCTCTGGAAAAATGCAAATAGTTTTAAAAATCAATTAAATTAAACGTAAAGTTTTACAACTTAAAGAAATCACCATTATTGGCAGCAGTCGTTTTGACCTTCCCGTTAGCACACTTCAGAATGAACGTCGTGTCGACAGAGTATTCGAAATCGGATTCATCTGAAAATGAAAATTGTATTTTTTTCATTTTAAAATCGCAAATATCAAAGTTAATTAGCATTGAATAGAATTTCAATTGAGATTATAGGAATTTTGAAACTTACTTATCCAAAGAGTTTCATTTCTTTCGATAATTTTTCAATTTATCATATCTTTGATATGTTTAAAAATACAGCAAAAAACTCTTACAATCCTCTTCGTCTGTAGCCTCAGTCCACTCTTGCTCCGTATCTTCTTCTTCTTCTTCCTCTTCAAGACCGCTGCTTTCATCGGCTTCTATGGCATCCCTGAAAATATTCTTATTGTTTTTAAAATTCCTTAAAAACATTTTTTTCTAAAAGAATAAAACTGTTGTTTCTTAAAATTCTAACCTGAAAGTCTCTTCGATACAAACTTCATTTGTTCCCTGCACATCGAAGAAAGTCGCTTCCGCGGTTGGCGTGTTTGGCTCAGATGGTCGAGTGACTGTCACCAGGGGTGGGGCTGCGGTTTGAATTTGCTAAAATGACAAGGTTTTTGCCAAAACCGGCAAAAAATTAAGTTTCAGAAATTTCAAATGAATTTTCTATTAAAAATAGATAAGTTCCAAAAATATCATACAAATTCTCTATAAAAATAACTTGCACAATATATCGATAATTATATATACAAGGAAGTCTTTTTAAGAAATGAATCATTTAAACAACTCTAACCCGAGGATTTTCAGCGAGTTGATTTTGCCCCTCCCTTTTTTCCTTGATCAACGGCGCCAAAGATTCCCTCAATTTGTCCAGGTTTCGCGCCGGGTCGCGTCTCCTTCGTTTCACTGAAATTTCAAGTTCGTTTTTAGTTTAGGCTTTATTACATCATATCAATTCATTTCCGAATCCTTGTATCTTTAGAATTCTTTGAAACGCATCATTCATTTTTAATTAAACAAAAACTGATATTTTTCGTCTCGGGCTTAATTTGACTATTAATTTACCACAAAAACTTTATAATTTTAAGACTTCCTTAAACGTAAGAAGGAAATTTTACCTGGTGATTTGGATTTTTCCCTGAGGGACGTCGCATCTTTTTTAAACGAATTTTCCGAGCTCGAGCCCGCATCGTTCGAATCGGACATCTGAGATTTTAAAAAATTTTAATTTAGAAACCCGAAAAATGTCTAATTCTAAATTCAATTAGAAGCGAAAAAATCAAGAAAGTGAAGTTAACTATAAACTCGGATAACATTCTATAAAAATGTTGAAATTGAAACTCCGAACTCGCGAAAAAAGTAAAGTAAAGCCGAAAAGTAAAGAGGTAGAAAGTAAAAGAGCGCCACAGATTCACAGATTGACGTTTAACCGGGCTGTGATGGCTAGCTATCCTTCGATGTGATTTTTCTCTAGGCTCTTTCCTCTCTTTCTCTTTAGTTTGGAATTTATCGCTATCTTTCCTAGCTTTTTCGACGTTTTATCATGATTTCTAAATCTTTCCGATCATTACTTCACCACTATTTCTTACGAAACAACAAATCTCTATCTTTTCCCATCAAATTTTCGAGGTTTCTATATTTTTCTCCATCTTTCCCTTCTGATATTTTCATACTCTCTAAATCGCCTATATCTTTATCTTTATATCTTTATCCCCTCCCCTTCGTTTTTCGTCATTCATCATGATATCTTCAATCTCTTACCAAGTGGTCTTTGCCATTTTGCATCGATTCCTTCGATATTTCTGATTTCGCGTCAGCTGTGTTTCCTTCCTTCGGACCAGATGTTATCAAACACGCCTCCATCGTCTTTGTCTCGCTTCCATTCATTTTCGAAATCGACTCCTGAAAATGTCGTTGGTTGACTTTTGTAATTTTTCTTCCAATTTGTTTTCTAAGAAAAATTCTTTCATTAAATTTCAAAGTTTTCGTTTAAAACCTATCATTTTCTTGAAACTTATTTTTAAAGAAAGTTCTTAATGTCTTCTAAACTCGGTGAACACAACATCGAATCCTTCTCTTTCAAATATGTAGTTTCCCTGAAACCAATATTTTTTACTTTTAAATTTTCTAACCTTTTCCTTCTCCACTCCGTTGATTCCGTTTTCATCCAGAGTGATGGTTTTCTCTCGGCTTTGAGAGCGACTTCGGGATTTGCGAGCCTTCAAAAAATTTTCGTTTTCTCCATTTTCTAAAATTCCGCCATTCTCCGATTTTTCTCTACTTTTTGACCGACATCTTCTGATCTTCAAAATTTGCTCGTTTTCCTGGTTTTCATTCGGTTCTTTGCTTTTGCTTTTGCTCCGTCTTTTCATTTCAATTCCATTTGGAGTTTGACTTCTAGAAATTCTAGAATTTCCATTTTCTTCCAGAATTTTCCCGGGCAAATTTTCTGGATCCCTACTCCTGCTTCGAGATTTTTTCCTAGTTTCCCCATTTTCGGGATCTCGACTTTTGCTTCGGGATTTTTCCAGGATTTTTTCGCTTTCTTCCGAGATTTTCTGGACGGATTCAGCGCCGTTGGGGATTCCATGTTCAACGGGGGATTTTCGTTCTTTGCTTCCGGAACGACTTCGGATTTTCATCGGCTTCAAAAGTCCGTTATCCAGTCCATTTTCGCTGATTTTCGGGGACGGACTACGGGAAATATCCGAAATTTCTTTTTCATTTTCGTTCGGTTCTTTGCTGTTTGACCGACTTCTCAATTTGGATTTGGTTCTTCTTTTCATAGGTCTCAGGAGATTTTCGGATTTCAATTCGAGGTTTACCATTTGGGTTACTTGATTCGGGATTTGGGTCTTCGCGGTTGGTTCTTGCTGATTTTTGATTGAAGCATCGAGAGAAATTTCGGAGGGTTTTGGTGAATTTTTGGGGTTTTCGTCGAATTTCACCGATTTCGGGGATCTTTCCTTGATTTCCGTCGAGTTGGGGAAGGTTTCTTTGATAATTGATTGAATAGGCGTTTTTCTTTCATTTTCATCCGTTTTGCTAACCTCGATTTTGGCCCTTGGCGAAATTTCGTCTTCATTTTTGACGTACTTATCGTAGAGGCGTTGGAATCGAACCTCAACGTCATCTAGCACCTGCAAATTTTGAAAATGATTTATTTTTATTTTTTCAAGTCTTTTTGGCAGGTCAATAATCATCATCGAGACTCCCACTCGAAAATAACACCTTTTTGAAGCCTATTTCAAAAATCTTTCTTAGAAGCTCAAAAATTTGCCTTTTCTTTCCTCTCCTTTCTATCGGTTTTGTCGTATTTGGCTCGAAGGTCATCTCTGAAAAATGCTAGATTTCAGAAATTTTTTTTTAAATCTCACGAGTAATCCAGCTGGGTCCTGTACTTGCTCGCAGTCGAGTAAACGGTCGAATTTTCCAAGGTCGGGGAGGGGCTAATCCTAGGATGGCTAGAGCCTCGGCTCAATGACGACTCTCGGGGTGAGACTGAAAAATTCAATCAAAAATTTTTAAAATAGCATCTTTCACATGCAAAAATATTTTTTTCCAATTTTCAAAAAATCCAACCATTTCTCGGACTGGTTTCCGCCCGGATTCGAAAATAACTCGAGTCTCTGGCCGATCCAGTTGAGCCGTGCGAAATCGAGGCCGGTTGGCTGACTTTGTACCGAGAATACGTCGATCCGAGATTCGAATTCGAAGAAGAAATTTGCGAGGCAGAACCGTACCTGCAAAAATAAGCCTTTTTAGTTATTTTAGACAAGTCTCAAAAACTTTCAAAACTCAGACGAATCTCGTGTATTTTAATGTAATAAAGTACGAGTTGAGATTTCTCGAAAATGAACTTCAAGTTTTAGAAATATCATTTTTTCATAAGCTTCGCGGATTCTTCAAAAATATCCATGTCTTGGGTAGTCTAATGCTTTTGGAATTGAACAAATACAAATCGATAAATCCTACAATTTACTAGCCCCTAGGCTTCGGTCCTCTTCATCTCGATTGTAGCCGTATGAAGATCGGGATATTGCGCTAAATCTTCTTGTTTAATCGTAATTTTAGCTAAAGGCGTAGCCTTTTTCTTAAATAATGGCCGTAATTTGAGTAAAAGACGTTTTCTTTAAATTTTATCCTAATTTTGGTAAGAGATGTGTTCCCCTTATAATTTTACAGTACTCTTGATCTATGGCGTTGTTTTCAATTAGCATAATTTTGGGAAAGGAAGTTAATTTTAAATAAATTACCTTGAAGTACCGTATCCATTCCTCGCAATTCCCACTGGATCTACAGAGCTGGCTCGGCTGTATCTCGATAAAATATCGGAAGAATTGGAAGAAAATGGGCTGCTCTGAAAACAATGAAAATTTACAAGTCGGACTTTATAATTGTCATCTCAAACAAAGGGCATTTTCAAATACTCTACTTTCTAAAAGCGTGCACTTTACACTAGCAAATGATCGATGTTTCAGTGTTTGAGTCAACTTCGAAAGTCTGTTTAAGTTTACATGATTGTCCTGTTTCAAAAATTTGATAAATTCAGATTCATTTCGAAATCCTCGCTTAACTTTATAATGATAAATTAAAATAAAAAATCTCACCGAAAAAATGTTGCTTCTGGAGTATGGTATCGGATTCTTCGAAGGCGTTATCGACGTCGTCGGGGCGTAGATACCGTGATCGCGACTACCGTAATCCCTCGTCACCGACGAGCTTCTGGAAGACGACGACGGTCGGTACATCGTCAGGATGAATTACCTGAAAAAATTAGGTTTTCGAGATCTAAAAAAATCAATAAATATCGTTCTTTTTTCAAATTTTTTTTACAGATATAAGTATTAGAAAAGGATAATGGGAAAAGAGAAAATTTATAACTTTCTAAGAAAACAATGGTTCTAGAATATGGATTTTCGGGCTTTATATAAGTTTGAAACGTACAATTAAAAAACTTTAAAAATGAAAAATCGGGGGGAAATTTTTTGCAAAATAGTACGAACGCCGCTTAATTTCGGACGTACACGAGAGAGCGTTCAATTTCCGAACGAAAAGAGTATCGTCATTTTCGCAAAGCTCAATGGGGGTGAAACACTGCCGTATTTCAGAAATAGTGGCAGGAAATATTACGAAAACTAAGAGGGAAAAAGAAAAACACAGGATTAGAGATAAGATAAATCGGAGGGAGAAAAAGAAAAGGACAAAGTTATAGATAAAGAAAATCGTAGAATGCTTAGAGAAAAGTAAAAGCTTAGAGATAACAAAAATGCTAGAGACGAAAAGAAACAGACAAAGTATCCTCTCTCGTGGTTCGGCTCGCAAATGTTACACTATCTACCTCTTTTCCCTTCTCCTCATTTCCCTTACTATTTCTCAAAATTTTTCCCTCCTCTACATTACTTTGTCCTTCCTGATTTCCATCTTTTCTCTCTCGACTTCAAGGACTATTTCTTTCTCTCTTACTATGTCTTTCTAATTTTTTCTTTTTGTCTCTCGAATTTCCGAAATCTTTTCCCACCTTTTTCGTTGGCTTCATTTTCGGTGAGTGGAACAGACAGGTAGTGTGGACCAAAACACCCGCGTCGGCTCGTCGTGTACCTGAAGCTAAAAATAAACTAGTTGGTGCTAAAATTAGTTCTGTTAATTTCCATAGGCAACTAATAAAAGTAGTACGGTAAAATGTAATGAAATTGAATTTTTTTTTAATTCTAGGATAATTTTCCGTACTACTTCATCAATAATTCCCCGTTCTATACAGTACCCTTGAAAAAAGTCAAAAATAAAAGTTCCGAGCCTTTTATTTTGGATTTTCTAAAATACTGTATAGAAAGGGTGGTGCTAAAACTAAAATAAGGGTAAGCTGTGCAAAAGATAAAAATGTTGAAATGTGGTTAAACACTCACAGGAAGCATAGGGGAAATTTCAATCTAGCTAAAATAATAATTTCTTTTATCAGTTTTCATTTCCTTAAAATGTGATAAGTTATCATTGTGAGTTAAAAATCGATTAAAATTTGATAAGATCGATAATTCATGAAAATTTACATGGAAAATGACCGAAATGCTTTGGATAAATTATTTTTAAGAATTGAGGGAAAAAGTCGTAAATGCGAGAAAAAACGTGGAGCAAAAGATTTTCGTCAAAAGTGAGAATTTGGCAAACTTATGGGATACAATCAATTAATTTTGTGGTGAGGAATGAGATTTTGGAAATTTGTGGTTCTAGAAAATGCTCTAGAAATAAACTTCTAGAACTCGTTCTGGAACCGAAATGATCCTATTCATGATCATCACAGAAGAGTTTCTATCGTTGATCTGGAAAGTTCGGAAAAATCATTAGAAAAATTCTATTTTCCCAGATCAATGATATTTTTCTATCCAAAAAAAAAACAAATAAAGTACAATTTACATGAATAAAAACTCGAAAATTCCCTTAATTAGAACTTTCTAGACCCCTTCAAAAATGGCCATAAGTACAGTTATTTTCTATTAAATTGAAGCACCAAAGTCCTATATGTTTAAGTTCATTATATTGCAGTCTTTTACCTACCCATCTTCAAAAATAGGTATTCTTCAAATTTGAATTTGACTTGAACAATTTAATTTTTTTTTTCAAATTACAGTAAGTCAAGTCAAATTCAGTATTTTAGTGAAAAGACCAAGCTCGACGTTGCTCTTCAGAATTCTTGATGTCGTGTCGTTAGGCTTCCGAATCCTGACGTCGAATTACATGCTGGGTGGGACGTAGTTTGGCTGAGTGGAAACCAGGAAATCATCGAAGAAGTGGAACAAGTGGTCGAAAGTAGGCCGTTTTTCCGGATTTTTGTCCCAGCATTTTAGCATCACCTGAAGTTTTTACTATTTTTTAAAATTAAACAAAAAATCATTTCATTAGAAAAATTTTACGAAAAAAGTGCAACTATGCTAATTTCGAAAATTTCAAACATTCTGACCTCGTTATAAATCGTTGGTTCGCAGCCTCTGGGGCAGGGCATACGGTAGCCCAACTCGACCTGTTCGATAACCTCGCGATTGTGCATGCCAGGGTAGGGGACCTGAATTATTTGAATTTTCAAGTTAAAGAGAAACAATTTAAAGCCATCTTTCAAAAAACATTTTATATTTTGAAATTTAATTATTTTTTAAGTCACCTTTCAAAAAATTACTTTTTCTCGTTGCATCAAATATCTTTCTTCATTTGTTTAAAGATTTTTTTCTTAATTCTATAAAAAATAAAACATCATTTTACCTGTCCCTTCGTCATGATTTCGTAGAGCAGGATGCCGTAGCTCCAGACGTCCGACTTGACGGTGAAATTGCCGCACGTCGCGGCCTCCGGAGCCGTCCATTTGATCGGGAATTTCGCGCCTCAAAATGAAAAATCACTTTTTTCAGAGAAAAATCATCATTTTGATGGTTTTTGTTCCTTCTACTCAAAAAATAGCCATTGTCATAGTCTTTTCTTTTCACTAATGAAAATTAAATGTCAAAGAAATTCAAATTTGACTTTTCTATAAACTAATTTTAAAAATTAAATTCTTTTAAATAAAAAAAAACCCTCACCAGTCCTGGCCTCATAAATGTCTTCCTCCATCAACTTTCTTGCAAGTCCAAAATCAGCGACTTTCACGACAGGGACGCCGCTGATTTTCTCGCCGACCAGCACGTTTCGAGCTGCCAGATCTCGGTGCACCAGTTTTCGGTCTGAAAGATTTCATTTTTAAAATTATTTTTTATTTTCTTTTTGATTTTTAAAAATTTGAATTATCACCTTCCAAATACATCATTCCGTTGGCGATTTGAGCGGACATGTCCACGAGTGCGGGCAGACCGAGTGAAGCTCCTTCTACAAAGTCATGCTTTATTATTTTTTACTTTTGGTTTATTCTTACCCGATCTCAAATAATGTAGTAGCGACCCATTTGGCATGTACTCGGTGATAATGTAGAAGGGCTCCTAGAATACTAATTTTTATTTGTAATTTAAGAAAAAATACCTCTTTAGTGCAAACCGCGTAGAGTTTGACCAAGTTGGGATGATCGCATTGCTTCATGATTTGGGCTTCGCTGAAATTATTAACTTTATTTTTATTGTAATTAAACAAAATGGCAAAAACCGACCCTAAGAAGGCCTCGGGAGACATTGTACCAGGTTTCATGGTCTTGATCGCAACTTCAACGATGCCTCTCCACTTGCCATACCAGACCTGAAAATTGTTTTGTGATTTTTCGATTCATCTCTAAAAATTGAATTTTGAGGGTATTTCTACGTTTGCCTTTCTAATTTAGGTTTATGAATTTTTAATTTCAAAGGGAAAAAATTCCAATCGACAAATTTTTTGTTAATTTCACAGCTCACGAATTTTGAAAATTCAAAGTCAAACTTTTCCAAATAAGAATGAAATTTCAGATAAAAAATTCTGAAATCTTCAAGTTTCGATTTTCAGGAAATAAAAAAAACGCACCTCTCCGAAATTGCCGTCGCCCAATTTCCTTTTGAGTTGGAGCTGATTTCTGGGGATCTCCCAGTTTTGCTGGGTGTCGTGGCTCAAATCTGGCCGGGTCGGGGCGATCCTCGGGGCGGGGAACGTCAGCTGGCAACATAGCCCGTCCGCCATTTCTGAAAAATTATTTTTTTTAAAAATAATACGCTTCAAAAAATCTTCAAAATGATAAGCAAATCATTTTGGGTTAATTACTTTTACTCGGAAAATAAATTGCAAAAAAATATCTTTCAAATGGCCTTAATATAGATTTTTAGACTTGGTAAAATGTGTTTAGAAGTTTATAATAGAATTTTAAAAAACGATTGATCTTTGAATGGCTATAAAAAATTTGAAAAATCGCACCCGTATAATAAGCGACTAGATCTTGGAGTGTCCTGAACGTCCTTCGCGTTGTGATGAAGAAGCCCTGGTCGTGATCGAGTCGCTTGATTTTGTAGTGTTTGACGGAGGCTGAAAATTTAAATTTTCATACAAAACAAAATATTTTTTTACAATCTATGTTTCAAGGAATTTTTTAAAAATCGTTCCTTTCCAAAACTCTAAAAGTCCATCTCTGAATCTCGGAATTAAATATTTTTGCAGAAAAATTTTAAAAAATTGCAAATTCAGTCCGCCGACCCAACTTCAATTTAAAGTTTTCAAAATTCAAATAAATTCACTTTCTAGCAGACTTTGGGACGTGTTTTCCACCGCAAAAATTCGGTCATCATCACTTCCCTCGTCCCATTATTAAGGATAGTAATTGCAAAGCTGACTGGAATACATTCATACCGCATAAGGGGGATATTTGCGATGGAAAATGTTCCAAGTCTGCTTTCTAGAATTAAAAAATTCAACCAACCGCCTCCATTCCTGTTGTCATCGGAATCCCTGATGGTGAGTGCGAATTCCCGTCCGTCGGCCTCTCGTTCGCGAATCAGGAAAGTGCCTTTCGGTAGATTATTCGACTGCACCAGCCGTTCCGCCCGATTTCGTGGGATCTTTCCGGCGTACCATCTGGAAAATTTGTATTTTTTATTTATTTTGAAATACTTTCAGTTTTCAAATTTTCATCTGGAAGTTTCGGTTTGAATTTTTCTTTATAAATTACCAAGTTTTCTAACCAATTCCACGAGTTTTATCATTGTGTAAGAAAGTGACAGTTATTTAGAATGTTCAATTTGATACTTTCAGCATATTATCAAAAAGGCGATATTGCGAAAATCTCGAAGGCTTTTGAAACAAATTTCTTTCTTCATTTTAATTTAATAAACTTCAAGTCTATCAATAGTGAAAGAAAGTGAAAGAATTTCGAGTTTGTTTGAAACATTTTCCGATTAATTCGAGTACTATCAAAAGATAGCAGATTATTAGAAGAAAAAATCTTGAAACATGTTCAAACTCACTCTTCACTCTCGATGGTCTTCTGTTTGGCGACGAAATTCCGAGGCACGTAGCCGGTCAAATTGGTCCTTTGATGCCGCACGTACCACCAATCGGCGTTGCTGAAAGCGGAAAATTCAGAAAAGAAATAATTTAAGGATTTTGTTTGTTTTTGATGAACATCATGGAATTTAAAAATTGAAATTTTAGGAAAAACTTTCTTTAAGTTGAAAAATCAAAAATTGCAAAAATTAACCTCTGATCCAGCAATTGCATGACATCGCCTTTCTGGAAGCTCAAATCGCCGTCAGCCCGCGAGTCGTAGGGATATAGGGCCACGAGGTATTCCTTATCTCAAAATCAAAACATTAAAACCCAATTTTTGCAGAGGCTATCATATATATATATATCATTTCATATAAACAACTCATAGCTTTTCAATTATGAAACTTATTTTTTAGAGATGTAAATGTTTAGACACACAGGTGTATGCACGCATAATGAGATATTTGATTTTTTGAGAGAGCATGCTAGTTTCTCTCTGGAAAATATACACTACCTTATTGTGCGTGTATACCCGCGCGTGTCCAAATATTTGGGATCCCTGATTTTTCTTTCAAAAAATATTTTAAATTATAAAAAAAAAAATCCGAACCTGAAGACATCTGATGTCGAACGAAATGGGCCTGATTGTCGGAGCTTAAATCGTTTCCAACCGTAACTGTGTAGAACGCGTTTCCGCCCGCCCGATAAGGGGTCGCCATTGTTCTAAAATTTTTGAAATCAAATTTTAGGACCTAATCATTTTCAAAAAGGCCTAAACTTTTTGAAGATAAATAAATATTTGAATCGAGAAAATAAGGCAAGTTCCAGGAAAAGAGTCGAATTTTGGAAAATTTGAAAAGAAAAAAAAAACCCACATAGGATTTTGATTGTCGTTGCGCTGAAAATCCGCGACCATTCCGTTGGTGAAATTGTCAGACGCACTCGTGTCGCGGCCTTTCGAAAAAAGGCAGCCCATTCTAAAAATCAAGGATCTTGAAATAGACAAAAACTATCCTCTATTATTCTTCAATCCACATGCTATTTTCTCGAAACTTTGGACACTTCTAAAAAAAATCTTGAAGAAATATTATGCCGAAAAAGAACGAGATTCTTTATTTTACACGCTATTTCCTCAAAATTTTAGACATTTCCTTTTTTCCTTCTCCTTTCCATCAAGATTAGGATCAATCCTCGCAAAGTCAAGCAGCTAATCCACAAGTGTACAAAAAGGGCCAAATCCCGTTTACACCGGATTCAAGATCTCAAGACTTTACACTGCCAAAAAGTATCTAATCTTTGGCAAAATCAAACAAGTCTCAAGTCAAAACCATTCTCTCGACGAATCTTTCGTTGAAAAATAGTAGAATATTCAAATTTTTAAATCTACCTGATAACCCAGTCGGACTTTCGAAATCCCTCTCCAAATTAAGTTGATCGAAATTTCCGATTTTTCTGACCCGGCTTTTTTCACGGCTTACCCCGCATCAATTTTTGAGCAGCTTCTGAAAATATGTGAATTCAGGTGGCGTGGCCAAAATTAAATAAGTTGCAAAAGTGCCACACGAAGCAAAGTAAGAATCAAAGAAAATCGATAAAATGAATGTTTAAAAAAGTCGGATGTTGTAAAATTTCGAGATTTCAATCTGAAAAGATCGAAAAAGTCGAGGATTTAAGATTAGAAAAGATTTAAGAAAAAGAGAAATAACGTGGAAAGAGGGGAGGAAAAGAAGCAGGGAAAAGATTTCCAGGCCACCAGGCGATAATCGGGGTCAGGCCTGTTCGCTTTCAAAGCGAACGATCTTTTATCAACGCATTAACATATCAGCTGAATACCGGCTGGGATAAAAATAATAAAAAACACCTAATGGCCTGGTAAATAAGATCAGTGAAATCGTGAACTTGAAGCTTCAGAGAGTCGATCGAGATTAGGAAAACGAGATTAATTCTAACGGATCTAAAAAATCTCCAATCATGAAAGATAAGATTTAAAAGCAGTCTGACATATCTTACTTTTTATATTTTGCGGGAATTTTAATCGAAGACGACGATTAAATTTAATTTAACACGAGGGGTGACGCTGAACAATTTGATGACTGAAATAAAAATGATCGGGGCATTGAATTACTCATCGGAAATATTGATAGTGGGTTTTGCCAAAATCGATAAAGATTAATAAGAACGCCCCATATTTTGGCTTTGGTTTGGGAGTTGGTGAAACGCTTACTAAAATAGTTTTTCGGTAGGGTAAAGTCTCGGCGGATTTTTTAAAACACCTGCCGGGAATAGCGTTTTGTGAAATTCGATCTTCACGGGGAGGTGGATTTCAAGCGATTGTTCGGGATTTAAGCTCACAGACAAATCGAAAAATGATAGGTTACGCGCGTGAAAAATGAAATGAAACACATCATAAAAGAAGTATCAGTAAAATTGACACTTCTAAATCTTAGCAAAGTTTTTGATTTTTTAAGCCTGGTGCCTAAAGTTTCGATGTTTTAAAAATTTGTAAAATTCGTAAAAATGGCCGAACTCGGCCCGAAATGAGTAATACCAACGTGTTGACTAAAACTAAAATACGTTCAATATTGTCGAACGTGTAAGGAAAACTTCGAAATTTAAATGTTAGTAAGATTTAATCTAAAACCTGTCAAGTAAGAAATTTTCGGGTTCAAGAAATTGGGGAAGAAAATTTCGAGGAAATTCAATTTCGATATGCGGTGATTTCACATATTACAGACGGGTGGGAAATAACATTCGTTTTATGGAGTATGAAAGAGTTAGAACACAGAAATAGCACTGGCAGGTTAGAGACATTAGAGAAGTTAGAAGGGAGTTGGAATCGGGGAGAAAGAGTGAGATGGAGAGATTATAGAAGAGAGAACAAGAAGTTGGAAAAGGAGAAATAGTATGGAAGAACGAGAGAAAAAGGTAGAGAACGAGGGACGGCGCTAAAGCGAGCATTGATCGGCCCATTGGTCAGTTGCTGAGGCCACAATGGAAGGAGAGAGATAGGGAAAGAAAGAAAAAGAAATAGAAAAGAGAAAGAAATTGGAGAACGTTTACGCAAGAAACATGCGTTAAAGAGCAATTAACAATGATGAAAAGCCCAATGAAAAAAGCCGAAGAGAAAATTTAGCAGGTAGAAAAATTCTGCAAAGTTTCGCTAGGTCTCGAAAAAAAACTACAAGTCCAGAAATCTAGATACAAAAATAGCAAGTTATCATTGTTATTCTTTTCATTATAAAGTTATCAGATTGGCCCGAAATAGGCATTACCACATTTCGCATTCTGTCTTCAAGTCTTCAGAGCAACGACGTCATCGATATGGCACAGAGTCCGGAAGGAGGAGATGGGGTTTGTTGGAACTTCACGGAAAAAACACTTTACCGAACTTCAAAATAACTCCTAGAAAATCCACCGAAACTTCTACTAACTCCAAAAAAGGCAGCCAGCTTAAAGATATTTAAGATGATCTCGAATAAAACTTCGAAGAAAACCCTTAAAAATTTCCAGGAGATGACCGTGTGCATCGATATGGAGGAGGGCGACCCACTGGGTGCGACGCCCAACGACAAGCTCGTCATCGTTAAGGTTCAGTCGGGCACCGTCTCGGAGGGACATTTGAAGGTCCGAACAAGTTCTCAATTCGACATATAAGTTCTGATCTTCTATTTTCGAATGAAACGACTTCTATGAATCATAAAGGATGATAAATTGAAGTCCATGAATTAAACCCATTTTAAAATTTATCAAGAGAAAGGGTGTTCTATTTACGTAGGGGATTTTTTACAATTCAAATCAGAAGAGGATCTTCTAATTTGCACCATTTCAGGTCGGCGATCAGGTGAAGAAGGTGAACGACGTGCCGGTCAAGGGCCAGGACGACTTCTTCAAGGCGCTCCGCTACGCCCACCCACAGGCGCGTATCACCATCATTCGCGACGCGGCGAAGGTAAGTCGAAAAATAGAAGACCCTAGGATCTTCTATTTTCAAAATAAATTTTTAAAAAACCGAAATGTCTTTGATTTTTAGGCGGCCGAAGTGACCTCCCGTGTGCACATTCCGCAGGAGCCCGAGTCGTTGATCAAGCGTCGTGACGGTTTCACCTACGTGGTCCCTCTATTTCATACCTCCTTTTACAATAGAAGATCCCGATCTTCTATTCGAAAAATACGGTATTTGGAATAAAGTCCGACTTTTAGCTAGTGCGTTTGGACTACGCGAAGGGCTCGAAGTTGGGCCTGGGGATCAAGCACTTCCAGAACCGCGTGCTCGTAAAGGTAAAACGAAATAAAATAACCTGCCTCTAAAATAGAAGCCCAGGACTTCTACTTTATGGATTACGGTATTTGGGATTTAATAAGCATTCCAGACCGTGGAAGACAACACGTTGGCCTCCGGCAAGTTCGTCGTCGGTGACCACATCGTCGATATCGATGGAGGTAAGATGATGGAAACTGATCTCTTTTCTGAGAAAGAAAGATCAATCATCCAGAAAGACCAATTTCCAGTTTGATCTTTTTCAGTGCCCGTCACTGACAAGGAGGTCGCCAAGAAGCTAATGATCGAAGAGATCAAGAAGAAGGGCTGGTTCAGTTGCGTCGTCGAGCGGCCCGACAACATGGAGACCAAGATGTGGGTGAGTGCGATACCAGGTCGAGAATCTGCATTTTTGCCAAAAATATCCTAGGTTTCTACAAATTCGACTACTTTGTCACCTTTTTAGGTCCAGAAAGCGCTGCAGTCAGAGCCCAATCAGCCGCCCTCCGTGAAACTCAACGAAGACGTGATCGCGATCATGAAGCGCATGCGCGAGTACAACAAAACCGCCAGAGCGGTGAGTTGGGAGTGAGGCCGCGAAATTGCAAAAATTTATAAAAATTAATCGGACAATTTTTTCCTATTTCAGCCCGCCAAGCCGATTCTGACGCAGACGAGCGGCGCGAAGAAGGCGCAGGTTCAGATAACCGAGCAACTCTTGGTTCATGATATCGGTAAGGGAAAATCAATTGACAAGGGGCGGAGTCTTTCAGCAATAGATGTGCACATTTTAGGCCATGATCACGTCGGCCACGCACTGAGAAGGGTGAAGAACTAGGCGAATTTTCGCTACAGAAAAGAGACAACATCGCGCGAGACGAACGAATTTTCGCGTGCCACTGCGCGTCACCCCAATTGATCCCAAACCCGCCCACGCAATACGATCTCTGCCTCCATCAAACACTGTAAAATGTCAGCGATCATACGAAATAAAGCTCGTCCCGTCAAACTACTTCGAGTTGTTTTCATAGACTTGTCCATTTTATATTTAGAGATTCGATCTTCTTGAAACCATTCAACAATTCGTATCGGAGAATCCGACTACACTGCAACTTATAAAGCTAAGATGGTCAAAAATTCAATCTAGCGCAGTTTTGCGATAAAATAATAACAAGATAGAGCAATGCAAAAATAAGGGCCATTTCGAAGTGAAGAAAAGTTTCGCACATCAATACATAAAAATAAGGCCGTGAAATGGTATTTGCATTCTGAATCTGAAATCGATGCTATTCATTTTTTTTCTAAAAATCATAACGAGAGTATTATTTTGGATTTTTCTGAAATATCATAACTTGAAAGATGCCCATTTGGTCAATTTTGAATCTCATTTCACTTTATTTAATTGGGTGCGATTAACTTACAATTATCTACAATTGAAATAGATCTATGCTAAATTTAGTCCTCTTTATTGCTGTAGTCATATTTTTATCGCTACGAGAGCGATGTTTCACGGACACAGTGATTTGCTCATTTTTATGCTTGAATCGGAGGATAAATAAGCCGTGTGTTCCGAGCTCGCTCTCTCCCTTTCTCTCACTCGCTTTCGCGTGCCGTTGTAAAGCCTCTTCTGTGATAAAAAGTCATAAAAATAGCTCGGACCGAAATATCGAGGAGAAAAGACGAGATAAATGAATCCCTCCATACCAATTTCTCACTCCATCTTATCTTCGATCGATCAGAGCCCCGGGATTCTGCCAGGCTTTTTATCCGAGATTTAGTATATCCTCCCTCACATTAGAAAGCTCTGCCAGATTTTATCCAATTTTCAGGGTCGTAAAATTTTGCAATCATTTGTTTTTAGAAGGTTTCATAATTCATATGATATCATCTCAGGACTTAGAATTTTTACTGATGTCTGTTCATCATAGAGAATAATTATTTTCAATTCCTTTCATTTCAATCGTTTTCAAATAATTTATTTAGGAAAAGATTATAACTGTTTAAGTTTCCGCAACGGTGTTCTAAATCCGGGTTCACTGTAATTGCCAACCTTTTTCTGAGAAATAGGGTGCCAATTATAACGGGCCCTAAATTTATAGATGAACATTGTGGTTTTCGTGTTGTCATACACAATTATAAAAAAACTGCGTGAGTGAGCGCAATTGTCATTGTCATTTTTGAGTCTAGTCGGAAGGTTTTTGGTGATCAAGTTTCTTCGTTGCTCGAAAGGCAACGTATCGATTGCGACATGTGCCACTTTTTCCCCAATCCCTCGCCCAAAAGCAAGCTATCTTTACAAATCAGCCTAATCCTGAGATCTATTTCTATTTGTCTATTATAATTTAAAATTTTTTAAATCATCAGCATCAAAATATGGCCGCGTAAGATTTTCATCAATACCATCACTTTTCTGATCAACAATTTTCCAAGACGTAAAATTTTTCGAGAGTTAGATTTTCCTGATAGAATCTGTTTCATAACTTATCGAAGAAAAAGTTTCAAGAAGCAAAATATTCCTGATCAATCCTTTAAAAATATGTAAAATTTTCAGAAACTTGGATAGCATGGAGTTCCGACAAACCTTTTGTATCGACTATAATGGGTGGATTACGGTAGTTTTTAAATCTAGGGTTTTTTGAAATTCTAAATTTAGGGCTCTTCGACCGTTCCTCCACCCAAACAAATCGATTTTGATTCTCAGACCATACCGGAACTGATCTATACAAAGGTAAGCTCAAATTTCTCCTCAATTAAAATTTCATCTAAGCTTAGATTGTTTGTATTTATACCCAAAAATTTAGATTTCTATCTAAATTTGAAAATTTTCACCTAACCTTAAGAGTTTTGTCAAATTCAGGCCACGAACGATCGTGTAGCGGCAGTTTTCGATTTGGAAAAATCGTCGTATACGTTCAGAAAAATTGTTGAAGAGGTAAATCCTTCCTAATTTTTTAAGCAAATATATATTTAGATGGAGGTTCTTGCCGCAGGGCTTTTGTCAACCGGATTGAAACCTAACGATCGAATTCTGGTTTGTGGGAGTAATCATTCGCATGTAGGTTTTTTTTTTTTTAAATTTAATTTGAAAACTGATTTTTCCATTAAATATCTTCAAATTTTGATTCTCGAGTTTTTAGGTAATGATCTGCGCATTAGCTGCTGCGAGAGCGGGGCTTGTATTTTCTCTGGTCAACCCGAACTTCGCCTCTGCTGAATCTTTGAACCGTGCCTTGTATTTGGTGAGTCTTCTATCTGTAAAAATTTATAAAGATTATTTTTAAGTCTTTTGGAATACACATCGAATTTTATTGATTTGAATGTTTAGGGTGAATTCCGAGCGGTGATATGTTTCAAAGCTCTGGCCTGTTCAGACTACCTAAATTCCCTCCTTCTAGAATTCATTCCAGAACTCATGAAATGTCCGAAAGGTTTGAAAATGTTCATAATTCTCTTCAAAATTCGAGCTTTTAGGTAAATTGAAATCGGAAGCCTGTCCCAAACTAACCCATGTGATTTTGGCCGAAGAAGATCACAAACACGCGTAAAAGTTACGATTTTTGAACATTTCCAAGTTTTTCAAACTCTAGAGGAACCTACACCCTATCTGAAATTTTCGGAAGATCAACCAAAGAAAGAATCGCCAAACTGCCGAAATACGATAATTGGAGCAGTCATAAGTTGGCTTGTTTACAATTTACTTTGGTAAGATTTTCAATTAAAAACAAATTTTTTACCAAAAAATTCAGGGTACCGCTTCTGAGCCTAAACTTGTCGCCCTTTCTCATTATCAATTGCTGAACGGTGCTAGGGCCGTTGTTACCGCCTTTGGTATCAAAATGGAGGTAAAAATGACTTTTCGAAATTTTATGGAAATTTCTTTAGCACGTCCTAGCCTGTGCCTTGCCGATTTTCCGAATTCCTATCTTTTCCTTGGTCTGTTTGTCGCCGTTTTTGACCGAATGTAGATCAGTATTTCCCGAGCCCTCACCCTTACCGAAAAATCTGTTCGCTTGCGTAAGCAAGTACAAGTAAGTTCATATAATTATTCGGTTACCTCAATTATCTCTAAATTTAACCACCCCAATTAAGATGCACCACCTTACTATCTAACGGGGCGGCCCTAAGGTTACTTCTGAAGATATCTTTGGCTCAAAGGGTCAAATTAACTGCCTTGGAAAACGTTCTTCTAATTGGTGATCGAGTTAACAAAGAAGTGCTCAAGTTGATCAAGACCCAGGCGGAAAACGTGAAGATTGTCGCGGTAAGTAGGATTCTAAAAATTTTATCTTCGAACGCTCTTAGGTTGGCTACCTATTGACCGAAACTGGATCGATTCCGATTTTGGGTGACCAAAATTCGGATTTTACAAGAAATGTCGGTAGGGCTATCGCGGGATATGAGGTAAGTCGAAAAAGATTATTTATTTACTTCTTCGGTAACTGAAAAACTATATCGTTTCTTTTCAAAATTCTTAGGTAGGCTCAAAATTTTCAGCTCCACCTCATTCCCTTAGATGGCAGCCAGAATGCCGTGCCAAGCGGTCAGCTTGGAAAATTGCTAATTCGGGTCTATTTCGGGTCGACGTTCATGGGATATGCTCCTGATACTAAAGGAAAGGAGAAGTGGGTTGATACTGGGTAAGTTCGTTTAGGTTTTTTTTATTTTGAGTATTTTTCTTAGAGTTTCTACAGGTGTTTTTATTTCTTTTTTCGAAATTTGAAAATTTCAGTGACGTAGCCAAAATAGACGCTGATGGTAACGTGGAGATCTTTTGTCAAGAGGAGGACCTGATCTACGACAAGAATAATTGCCTGGTTGAGCACTGGCACGTCGAGCGACTACTCAATCAATCTGAATTGATCAAGGGGATTCAGGTTCGCATTTTTCCACATATATTTTCCATAACTTGTTCAAAATTTCGGATTTTATATAACTAAATTTGCTCTAGTCCAAAATTTTCTTAGGTTTATATTTTAGGTGATAAGCCTTGGTCGAGGTAAACCCGTGATCGCCGTATGTGTGCTGAAGAATAACCAGGTTCGTTTTAGCGTATTTTATATTTTACAAAATTGAGCACTAAATTTTCAGAGTCATATGGCATTTGTGAAGGACGAGTTAAGGTCTATGTGTAGATCGCATAGATTTATCGCACCAGACTTATTCGCATTTGTGGACGATTTTCCAAGGTAGCATTTAAATTCGTGTTAATTTTGAAGTTTAACCTTGAAGTTTGATCTTAGTTATATTGAAGGAAGTTTAATTTTCGAATTCAATTATTTAGTTTTATTTTCAGAGTCCATACGAAAATCCAGAAGTACCGAATTCGGCAAATGTTGGTTGCCGGCCAGATCTCAATTTTTCAGTGATTTTACTTTATCTTTTAAGTAATCCTTGATTTCTATTTAATTTCTATCTTCGTCTTTTCGAAAATCTAATAATTTTTCACCTTCTTATGTATAAATTTAATAAGCTTCAAGTTCTATTCATAGTTAACGTTGGAAATGTTTGCCGATACGTATTTCGTGGAATTTACCAATTTATCAAAATCTTATCATTTGTTATTTGTGATATGTATTCTTTATTCTTAATTTTTTCTGCATTCTTCACCATTTTCTTTCCCTCCTTCTTTTCCCTATCACACCAAAGATTGTGCGCTCGTTCTACGTTCATTTCGAATAAACTCGTTGTGTTTTATTCGATCTTGGAAGTTTTGTTCAATTTTATTCTAATTTGTAAAATTTTCTCAAATTCAGCTCCCAAAATTCATGTAAGATGAGGGTCCGAAGTCCACTGGTGGCAATTGGGTGTGGGCAGTTCGCGCTGAGTTTGATGCAGGTAAAAAGTTGGGACAAAAATCGAAGTTTTTGAAGTGTGACCACTTTCTAAATCTGTGAAAGTTCAATTTTCCAGAGAAAATGAAAATTCTAGGTGATGTTCCAATTCTATTATGTCAAGGTCTATCTGAACATTTTCCACGTGCCAAAATTATGGTTCAACGTCGCTCAGGTATTTGCATTCGTTTGAATTTTCAAAATTACTGTAATTTTCAACTTTCAGTTTCTGTTCATGATTTGGAACGCCGTGAACGACCCTTTGTTCGGATTTTTGCAGGTATTTTTGTCACGTGTTCCAGAAATTCAACAAATTTTATATGCTTTAATTTTTCTGTAAATTGGATCTTTTGAGAAATGATATTTCTCGAAAAATACGTTTATTTTTTCAGGATCGGCCCGGCTCATGGTTGAACTCGCGAACTTTGGCGATTCGCTATTTCGCGCCGTTTATCGGGATTTCGTTCGTTTTCATGTGGCTGCCGTGGGACACGTCGGGCTCGGCCTGGGAGGGACTGCATTTGATTCTCGCGCTCTTTTTCTATGACGCTTTTTTCAGGTATATTTTTAATGCTTTTTTAAAAATCCTTTTTTCCATTCGGTTTAATAAATTTGCATTTTTGAAAATACTACATTTTGTAGTTTTTTTTTTCGTAGACCTTGGAAAGAGTTTTTATGATTTTTATTTTGTATAAAATTCCTAAATTTGTTTGTTAGCGCCCTCGGCGTTTCGTGGAGCGCGTTATTCGCGGACACGACCCAGAATCCAGCGTTGAGAGTTTCGGCGATGAAATACACGCAGCTGAGCATCCTTCTCAGCGTCAACATCATTTCGATCACTGAAAAAGCCTCGAAAAGTTTGGAGGTTGGATTTTTTCTCTAAGGAATCTTAAAATTAATATTTTTCTAAGAAAGTTAGTTTGTACCAAAGTATTTTTGAAGAAAAATTAATCACTTTCAAAGAGTTTCATTTTTTAAACTTTAAAAAACACAAATTTCAGTTTTTCGGCATTTTCCAAACGATCACTGTAATCGTGGCTTGCATCGGAACGTGCATGCTGTTCGTCGCCGGCTCGTTTGATTCTTCTGCGTCGTATTTCCGAGAAAAAGACGATCGACCATTACTCAGCGAGTCGGAATATGATACCAAATCGACTAGGTTTTTTTTTTTTAAATTTTATTTTTAAAAATTTGTCTCAGATCAATCTGGCAAATGTCTCGAGAGATCGTCGTCGAAAAAGATTTTCTGCGAATTATCGCCGCCAATTTTCTTCACAATGCGAGGTATCGAAAAACTATATTTTCTCAACTTTCCAAGGAATTTATCTTTAAGATCTGTAGCCCACTTGAATTTTGCCTCTATCGCTACGGAGATTCTGATTCCTCAGACCGTACTCCCTAAGGGCTCGCTCAGCTTGAGTATATTTTACGGAATTTGTACCTTGGGGCCTCAGGTATCTTATTTCAACAGAAAAAATTCACTTTAAGAAAGACGTTTTTTTTTTTTCCTAGTTTTCTTAAAGAAAATATACGAAGAATAAGTAGAATTTTGGGCTACCTGTACTTTCAGACGGATAGAGAATGTAGGAAAAGCGGAGAAATAAAAAAAAGACGTCTCTAAATACAGGGAGACTGGATTTGTAAATTTTCCATAGAAATTTGTTCTTCAGCTCCTAATTATCGGGTCGGAAAAGCTAGTGGCGAAGCACGGCTCGTACCGGGTCATGGTGCTCAGCTACATGTTCTCGGTGCTGTCCGGATGCATGATTCTCTTCTCTTCAAGTGCCTACGTCATCATGCTCTTCATGGTCATTGATAGGTGACCTTTTCTATCTTTTAAAGTGTTTTTATTTATGTTTTTCTAAAACTTTGTCATTCTTTTTAAGTTTTGAAAATTCAAATTTTCAGCATTACGGTCCACTCTATCGCACCGCTGTTCAATATCGTCATTTCGGACTTTATCGATGACGACACGAAAAGATACAATAGGAGGTGCGTTTTATAAATTTAAATTTCGGAAATTTTGGCTGTGTTTCAAATTTTCCTAACTTCGAATCGAACTCTTCAATTCCGATATTCTTTGCGAAGTGTAATGAAAAAGCAAAAATCTACAAAAAAACATTAAGAGTATTTCAACTTTTCCTAGCTTTGATATTCTTTGAGAAATCTTATAAAAACGAAAAATATTTTTTTATTTCAGAAACGGTCTCTCGTCGCTCGTATTTTCCTTGAACGCCCTTTTCGTGAAACCCGCGCAGTCGCTCGCTCCAGTGATCATCGTCTACTTGCTCAATTTTTATGGGTATCAGGTGAAAATTCGAAATTTTTCTAAATTTTATTTGTCAAGAACTTTTATTTTTCTAACTCAATAAAAATCATGAAACTTTAACATCTCAAAGATATGCTAATTTCAGGACTACCTGACTTCGAAGACCCCGTCCAAGGACTTATACGGTACCATGAAGTACATTCTCTTCTTCACCCCATTGTTGTTGGGTGCTCTGCAACTAGTCCTTTTCAAGCCTTATACTCTCAGAAACAAACACATTTCTTCGAGGAATCAATTAGTCGAACAAATTTGAGGGTTCTTTTATTTTATTTTATAAAATACAATACACCTATTCAAAAAATTAATTTTAAAAATTAGATAGGTCCTTTTTTAAGACGAGTATCATATTTCTTGAAAAAATAGAAGATTCTGGTAATCTTCCCGTCTTTCGCTAGTTTTTCGTTTCTTTTCAAAAATTTCAGACTTCAGAATGCGATAATATTGTCTGTGATCTCTTTCATTTATTTGTATGCATGTCAAAAATTGCAATACGATAGATAGAAATAAACTTGATTTTTACCGTTTTCTTTGTTGAAATTTTATTTTTTGTTGGTTGAATCCAATTTTTACAAGTTGTGTGTTTACTTTCTGTAATCTTTTCCCTTTCAAAGTTAGCTACCTTTTTAAAGTTAATTCCAAAATTGGCATAACTTCAGGGAAATGCTAATTTCGATTACGGTAGCAGTCGATTCTATCCGAGCTTGGATGCCCTGCTCACTTCTGTCCGCTTCAATGATTCCCTTCGCGACGGGAGCCTTGGGAATTGGCGCGACTTCCTGGGTCACTTCCAAACACGTCTTTCAGGTAAATAGTTTTCTTTCCCATTCTTTTCATTATTGCTTTAATTTGATAGATCGAAAGCTACAGAAAAGTTTATTCGTTTATATCTTCCTTGAAACATCATTCAAACTTTCAATTTTAAACCTGCGAAATTGTTTGATGAACTATGGAAAGAATTTGAAGACATACATTTACAATTTTTGAAACTTAGAAAATTCTCCGGAAATCAGCGAGAAGATTAAAGATTTCATTTTGATATATTTTTTTAAAGTTAATTTTAAAATTTGCAGAAACTGGACAACACGTTGTACCGCGCCTACATGCGTCTTTGTCTGTTCGTCTTCGAGAATCTCTCCTCGGCGCAGCTCAAATTGTATGGGGACGTCGAGGTTCTGAAGTCCAAGAAGGAGAACGTCCTCGTTCTGTCGAATCATCAAACTAACGGTAGATTTTCAAATTCAAGTTATTTTTTAATTGTATTATCTTATAACATTCGATCAAATTTTTTCTTCGTTTATTTTTTAAAACAGATTCTCCGTAACTCTCGAAACTGTCCGGACCAGAGATACCAAATTCGTTTCTGAAGGGGTTTTTGAGTGTTTTCTACCTGTATTCGACCTGGAGAACACGGTTTTGGGGTTTTTTCCCGGAGTTTTCAAGTCCAGGTTCGGGTACCAGGGTCCGGGGGTCAAATTTCAAAAGTCATTCTTATATCCCAAATTGTATATCAGATTGTTCAGTTCGATGAGCCGAGTTGAATGGTGCAAACATTTTTCAGATCTGACTTTCCTATCACAAGTTACGACTAAAAACAGTGAAAAAGTGCCAAAAATACGGGATCCTTCATAGACAAGTCAACTTTTCTCATCTCTTTATGGATATTACCTCCCAATTTTTTCATACAATAATCTGCGAGCCCTGCTCATTCTAATTCGCTAATTATTTCGAAAAAATAGCGTCAACATTCTATCGAAAAATCGGCCCGAAGTTGGACTTGAAAATTTCGAGTTTTCAAAAATCAATGTAACCCCCACAAATCATATATCATTCGATAGAGCTCATCAAACTGAGCAACTTTTGTGAAGCCACCTCATGATTATCTATTATGGTGCGTGTGGTATAGCAGTTTGAGTGGGTCTAACTATGAAAATGACAAACATTTTCAAAAATTCATAACTTTTGTAAAATCAAACGAATTCGAAAAATCCTTTCGGAATATAGCAGTTGAAGGACAATACTTCATTTTTGCTTCCTAGAGTACCGTGCTATCACTTTATCATGTTACCATATGGGTCCATGGCATATCACCCATATGGTACCCGAGTGGTACTATACCAAAATGGATATCAATCAACTCGAAATTGACTAGAGAGTAATATTCGAGTCTATTTCTATCAGTTTCAGCAAGTGGTTCCATTATACCATCATTGTAATTGGTCATAATCACTTGTTGAAAAAGACCAAAAATGGGGTTACTTCAAATGGCCATAAAAGGCGATGATCTAGTCTGTTTTTCAAATGGCTTTCAGAATATTATTCAGCTCAATAGAGGCTTTCATTTGATATATAACATGATGGGTCTTTGTTAAAATGGTAACTTGACCCATATGAGCCACGACCCCTAAGAGGTGAGTTACCATTTGATAGAAAGACCTATAATATTGTATACCATTCGAAAGCCAATGAAAAACTAAGTATAATGCTGAAAACCGTTTGAAAAATGATCTAGTGTATCGATTTTTATGAGGAAAAGAAGTATCGGTCAAATTGAAGAGTAAACTTGGGAACGTTTTTGGCCATAAACCTCGATGCACCAATCCGTTTTTCAAGCGGTTTTCGGTATTATACTTAGTTTTTCACTGGCTTTCGAATGATATATAACATGGATAGGTTTCCGGAAAATTTCAAGTCCCGACCGGTACCCGTCCGGCCCTGCCAGGTCCGATACCCGAAATTTCTCCAAATG
>LIAE01010569.1:0-22907 GCA_002287525.1 Diploscapter pachys
TTTTCGTAATTTGTACATGACCTAGAGCTAATAATTTGATAAATGTTTCAAATTAAAACAAAAAACGGCTTAGCCAATTTGTAAGCCATTTAATTAATATATCTCCGTTTTTCGTCCTCTGTTCATAATTAACTAGTTTTAATCTATACCTTTAAAAATCGGTGCCATATTCCACATTTCCATTGCGCCTTTCTGAAATAATATCATCAATTGATTGAACTTGGTTTTAAAATTTATTTAGGCTTATAACTTTATATTGATAACATTCTAGTCCAAAATAAGTTGTTCTATAAAATTCTAAGTCATATATTAAATTGTACCTGAAGATATTGTCCGATAGTGACTTCCATCGCGAAAATCGGAATCGCTGCCAGGAAGAAAAACACAGAGTAGGCCACCAGAAACGACCCGCCACCGTTCTTGAAGCACAGGTACGGGAAACGCCAAACGTTGCCTGAATACGATCAAATTTTTGTGTGCTCATAAAATTAGCTGAATAATTTTGTCGACAATTCAATAGTGCAGATGTCATTAATCATCATACAGGGCTGTAAATGTTTAGACACACGTGCACGTGTACACACATAACGAGATAGTGCGTCTTTTCGAGAAAAGAGTATGTTCTATCTATGCTCTCTCGAATAGACACACTATCTCGTTATGCGTGTACACGCGCACGCGTGTCTAAACATTTACAGTCCTGCTCTTCTTAATTTGTTAGACTTACCTAAACCAACCGCGTACGCAATCATGGACATCAAGAAGTCGAAATTCCCGGACCATTGACCTCTGAATTTTGTGTTTATTTTGTCTTTCAAGAGTTCGACGACTTTAAAGTTGTCGATCTTCACTTTACTCAGATAAAACAGGCAACATTTCTTCAGAAAAGAAACAAAAACTTGGGCTCATTAAAATTAAGACCCAATCATTTTTCCAATGATGGGATGAAAGATAAGAATGGGTGCGTGTTATGCTCAGAAGAATGGAGCTTGGATCTGGATATGACGATTTCGGGGCAGCATTGTAAACCGCACGACATGCAAAAGTGTGTGTGGGGGGAGGAAAGAAATCGCTATATCGCCATCAGCCAATACCCTACCCTAACCATACACCGTTTCGCAATGACTTGAAGTCTTGAATGTCGTGCGGTTTCCGAATAACCAGAATTCGGACTGTCAAAATTACGGCCGTTTGATCGCTTCGAGTAAACGATTTTTACAGTTCAAGATATTTGCAGCAAATTTAACGAATTTTTAGGGTTTACCTATCAGGTTCGCCCGAATTCGTGAGGCCGTGATTCGGAACGACTCCTTCCTCGCTTGTCGGCAACGGCTTGTGATCGTCCCGTTTGACACCCATACTGAAAGGAAAAGGTAAATCTTCAATAAATTTCAAAATAGAAAAGTTGATCTTCATACCACAAGAAGATTAGAGAGAAAAAACTTGATCTCCATTCAAAAACGAGAAAATTATAGTTTTAGAAGGAAAAAAACTGATCTTCATGAAAATATGAAATTTTAAATTGGAGAAATTAGTTTCAGAAAAAATTCAATGTTCAGATGGATGATTTCTGAAAATCGTGAATTTGCGAACAAATTGATATGGATCACAGCAAACAGGCAGATAGATCGCAATTATTGTGCATGAATTGGTGATTTGAGCGAAACAGTGAAATATCATTACGTTTTTAGATAATGATGGAAAAAGAAAAAGACGAAATAGTATGGCAAGTAAGAGAAGAAACGATGAAATTGTGAAAATATCAAGAAAAAGTGCGAGGTGAAAAGATAGAAATTATCGTGTGAGTAAAGGTAGAATACAAATTTTATAGGATAAAAATCACTTTTAGAGACGGGTAAAAATTTGGAGACCCAAAGCAATATTGGAATTTTAGAGATACCTTGAAGTGATGAGGATAGAAAGAAAAATGTAAATTGAAGAGCAAGAAATGTTTCGCCTTTTTGAGGGTGGCAATAACAATGTTTGTACATGGTAAGCGAGTGAAAGGCTAGCGAGTGGAAGAAAATCAACGAAAATTCAGCGTTTTCTGTGCAAAAACTGGGTCAGGAAATTTTTCAAATATTTTACGGCGTATTTTAAATGATTCTGCTTGTAAATTATGTCATTCGTTGGTCAAAAGTTTCATCAAAATTAGATAGAATTCCTAAAATTTTAGAGAATCGACGTTTTAATTTAGAAATGTTTACATAATGCTCTTAGACTTATCAAATTATTTTAGACTAAATATTAGTGTTCAAGCAAGTTACAGAAGTGAACTTATTACTTTCGTGTCGGAGCCCAAACCACACGTTGACACGTTTTCCACCGCAAATATCTCTTCTGCGGTGCGAATTATTCCAGTCAGTTTTGCATTACCATCCTTAATAGTGGGATGAGAAATGATAACGATTTTTTCGGTGGAAAACGTCCCAACGCCTGGACCCCAAATACAAAGACACATTTTCGGTGCAGAAATTGATACATGCCCAAAATGGCAAAAATGGCTCTAATTTTGCGATGTACGGAAAATGCGCTTTGAAAATGGCCGTCTTGAATAAATTCCAAATTAGGTGAATTTCGTGTACACGGAAAATAGAGTGCATCCGATTTTATTCAGATAAGAATCACATATTTTAGGAAAATTTTAGGCTTGAAGAACGGTCATAAACATGATGCCATACTTAGGCTAAAATAAGCACTGTTAAAAATCTCGTATGTACTATGAAGGTTGTTTCAAAGAACTCTAATTAAATTGCTTAAATTTATGAAATGAAGATAGAGTAGCTTTTTCTAGAGGATTCTTAAAAATCACGTTGTAAAGTGTAAAGTGCTGATTGTAAGGGAAGTAAAATTTTAGGCCACTTTGAAAAGCCATGTGCTAATTTGTAATTCAAGCAAATGCTTCTAATAAAAACAAAAATGACATAATTTAGATGGATTATGTTGTTTTCAAAACAAAATTTACATAAACATTTCTAAGATTTGCGAGGAAATATTGGTGAAATTTAGGAGCATCCAGAGAAATGAATGTTCCATTAAAATAGTATGATTCAAGAAAAAAGGCTGAAGATATAGACACATAGTATGAGAAGGAATTTGAAAAATGAGAAATAGTGCCTAACATGGAGAAAAGTTAGAGAAAATGAGGAAGACGAAATAGTACGGGAAAAGAAGAGATCACGAGGCCAGCTAAACGGGGGAACCCCCTGGTGTTTCGCACACAGCGCCTTGCAGCTGAATATCGCCTGGTTTTTAAAGAGCACGAAAATAGCGCTCAAAATTAAGAGATCACCGGAGAGGGCAGAACACGTGAAAATAGTATCAGCATTTAAGATAGTTTCCAGGAAGCTAGAAAATTGCGAAATAGCATTTAAAACTAGGGAGAATTAAAGAATTTGGAAAAATGCAAAATAGCATGATATCTTGCAGATAAAGATGTGAAACCCCAAAGCATAGAGATCTGAATCAACGGCAAAAAAGCCGGCATATTTCAGCGACACAACTTTAAAGATTCCGCTTTTTTGTGATATTTTGAAAAGTTGTAATGGTTAAGGGTAGGGCAATAAAATCGGCTGAGATGGATTATGGTACGACTTTCAAAGAGCGCGATGTTTGCGGAGTTACAGATTTATTGACCAGATAAAGGAAGATTTTTTTAAAATATCGTGGAAATAGGGAAAGTTTTGAAAGATCAACTTTAGATTAATAAAATGGGGAAAATCAAATATGTTCCAAAATTTCGCAAATGTCAAGTGTTTATGGAATATAATAATTTTCATTCCACTATTGCGATAACAAGCACAAGGGAAGGAATAATGCAATTTCGATTAACGCCAATGTAAATTATTGTGTAGCCTGCAAAAATAAATGAGTAAATTGAATCAAATGAATGGTGGTAGTAAATGTATTCCAAAGTGTGTTTTTGATTGAAGATCAACTTAAAAAGGTGAGAAGATGATGTTATTGAACGCGTGAAATGAATGAAATATGACCCCATTACAGGTAAACCAGTAGTTAATCGATAGGTACCCGAATGGCTGATTAAAAATGCATGAATCATGATATCAAAACGATTATCATATATTGTTAATCTGTCGAATGATGTCTATAGCATAGGTTATTGTTTTTATGATACTTCTACTGAAAATCAGTAATATTTGATGATGTTTGAGTATGAATTAGTACAGATCTTAAATGACTATCAAATTTCTCAAATATCAACTTCACATTGGGCATGGTAAGCTGAATCAAAATGTTCACTTTTCATATGATCAAAAAATGACTGATAACGATTTTTAGAAGTTGTGTAAGGCGGATTACTTTTAGACTCAAAAACCAACTCTCGGAACCATTAACACTGTTCCGTTAAGGAGTGAAAACATAAAACTTAATGAAGTGAGGGATGGCGTAAAGTGAAAAACTTGGGTAAAGGTTAATTTTAGAGACGAAAAAATTTCCCTCTACTAACTTGAGCTATTAGTCAGTAAATGTGAACGGGGGTGAAAATTGAAAATCAGGTAATTTTTCGACAAAATCTAAAAGGGCGTGAAAATTTAGCCTTGAAAGTTTTTTTGAAAAGAACCGGAAAAGGTGAATATAAATTACCTTGTTTCAAAGATGTATTCGACTGATAGATTTTATCGGAATCTCAAGTGTTTGAATTTTGGACTTAGAAAAAAATTAAGAAGTGAGCGATTTTTTAAAATGAAGATCGCCTTTTGAAAACGAATTTGTAGTGAAAGAGAGTTAAGTCCCCAGGAGGAAAGCAATTAAAGGATTTTAGCAAAAAAATTATTTCTAATCGAACTTTTCTGGGGCCAATCTTTGGTGCATTAACTTTTAGGGAACCCACATGTGATATTTAATTTTTTTGAGTAATATTTGATCTTGCCTAACTAATATTTTGTACTGTGTTTAAGGTGTCATTTATAATTATTTGCGCTGGAAAAAAATTATTTGAATTTGGTAACGCAATGTTTACTTGGCAATGTCGGGCCCCAAATTCGTCGATCTAAAACCAGCTGAAATACGGCGTGCGCAAATTTGAGGTATGTCTACCCTTGTCCACAATTCCTCCATTATTTGCCTTATTTGATGGGTGGAAATGGTGAAAATTGAATTTTTCTAACTTCCTTTCGCCCTCTAATTTCTCAGTGCTTTTTATTATTCTAAAAATCGATAATTTGGCAACTTGCTAAAACAAAAATAGCATAAATTAAATGAAAAAACTTGCTCTTATCAAATGCTTTTTAAGCAGTGATTCAATGTAGTATGACCAAGCATGATGGCAATTTATGCCGGTCCGGTTTTTAGGTTGTATTCCTTAACACATAGCTATTTTCTTATGTATTGCTCCGAGTTAATGATGCAAAAAGTAGTCACGGTAAATGGACAAAATGACCAAAAAGTGCAATTTATTTTATCGACGAAAAGGTGACAAATTTAAGAAATAATGTAAAATTCTATGACCTTTCAGGAAAAAAAACTCGAATACCCGTGATAAGCAATAAGTTTAGGAGAAAAATTGGAGCGCTTTTCTTCTAAAGATGAATACTGTCTTCTCAAATGTTTTGGGAAAACCAAAAGTAATTATCTTCAAAAGTGAAGGATTTTCTGAAACTAAAAAAATGACGAGAGAAACACGTTTTAAAGAAAGTACTCACTTAAAAAGATTAGGAGAAAAGTACAAAAATCCTAAGAAAAATAATGTCTTATGATTTTTCCAGACCCATTTTAATGCTCGTATTTCTGATAGCCTTCAACTGAGTGATCGTCTTTTCGACCGTGTAGGGCATTTTTTCGAGCCCGCTTTTCCTGGCCTGCCCCGGTCTGAGTGATGCCAAATGCGTTGTGATTTTCGAGTCGACCTGATTTTTGCATCTTTTAAAAGTATGTAAATTTGAAAGGAAACATTTTAGTAAAAATCAATGGGCAGAATTTTCTGGTTTAAAAAACGATAATTAAACAATTTTTTTAAAAAAATAACCTCACGACAGTAATTGTCTAAATGCTCGAAGTCTCCTGGGTTCAGGTACTTCTGAAAAAATGAAATAAAATCATCGAGATTTTTCAAAGAAATACCCTCTACTTCTAAATAAAATGAAGACTAGTCATATTTTGAAAGAAAAATCATTTTCTAAAAATAAAGTGGCAAAAAGTCACCGCAATTTTCGGCATCTCATCATTGTAGATTTTGCCGACTTTGGCCTTCTCATTACCGTAATCCTTGATGAGCTTCTGAATCCTGACGTCCAATTTCGACGTCAAAGCACTCTCCCAGCCGTCACAGCGCGAAATCGACAGCGTTCCAGGCAAACACTCGATTTGATTTATCTGAAAGATTAAAAGTAAGCCGCATTTTCTATTTATGAGATTTAGACACGGCTTTCACAATTTCTAATTTACAGTATCTTTTTATTATTGAAAGTAATTTTGAATAAGAGTTTTTTGTTTATACTCCGATAAAATAAATAATATTACTATACCAGTGAAAAAATGATAAAATATGCCACAATTTGCAAAATTGCTGATTTTTTCATAGCAATGCGCAAATTCGATTTTTTTCAAATATAAAAAAAGCTTACATTTGTAATCAACTCGGCAATTTCTCGGTCCAATTCGATGACGGCATTTACGATAGCTTGCAGATCGTAAATCAGTAGGTCATCTTTATCTTTGCTCATTTCTGAAAAAGAAAAAAAATACATTTAAAAATTAGGGAGAAAGTAAATTTAAGGTTAGAAAAACCAATACCTTCCAAAATGTTCAAGAAGAAACAAACAATTTTATAAAACCTTTATTTGCAAACGCAATTCGAATATCATAGTATCGTACAAATTTCGTGTGGTTTTAGAAGATGCTCAAGTTCTGTGGAAACTGAAGATGGTTTACTGAAAATTTTAGATTAAAAACATTAATTTAAGATGGCAAAATTTCGACAATTTATCAAAAATGGACAATTTTTTTTTCTAGAATAGGCGATTTAACCCTTTTTTAATTGATGGTGTAAATACATCTTTCAAAATGACTATAAAATGTTATATCAAGGAGTATATACGATATCGAATTTTGAGTCTCGCAGCACAAAATTTCTTATAGTAACCCGACATCGCTGTAAAAATCATAGAAGATATGAGTGACGAAGTTTTTCGGTGACTAATTTTTGAAAGAAACTTCTCAAAGATTTGTTCGTTAACCATATTATCTTTGAGGCGCGATATGTTGAAACCCAAAATTTATGCCGATTTTAAAATTCTACTACTTATCACAGAAACACAAGTTCTGATCTTCAGGATAAAATTTAAGAGGAGAAGATTGAAATTTCAAATTTATCTAGTAGAGCTAAAATTAGGAAAATTTTCGGGATAAAACGCTGATAAAATTAATGTATTTCAAGTATCGTGTAATATAAGAAAAGATAAAAAGTACCCAAGGATTACGGTAACATAAATGATCAAATCGAGTATAAATGATAAAGTAGTGTAAATCATATGTGAAAGGGGAAGGCCTCGATGAAAATAGTATAGATGATAAAAATCAATCAAAGAAAATTCATGCATAATAAAATGAGAAAATTAGAAAAACATAGATAAAAATCTACTGAAAATATCAAAACAAACTCATATTTAGAAAATTGACTGAATGTATCGGGAGAAGAATTTTTAGAGCTCGACGATGAATAAAGAAGGGGGTGATTTTTATCGAAAATTATGCAAGGGTACCCTCGATTCAAAAAACAATTAGAAATCACCCCTCTCAAATTAATCTTATGCCAGAAGCGTGAATATTACATGAAGCAAATGAAAATTCGGGATACAGCACCCTTGGAAAAATACAAATTCTCAAAAATGAAGAAAGAACCCAAAGATGGCAAAGTGTATAGGGGATAGAGGGGGCTGGACTTTTTGCTTTTAGAAATTTACAAGAAAATGCCGAATTTACATACCATTATGGTACATAATTGTGGGTAGATAAATTATGGACGGTCCATTATACCAAAAATGGTATCTCTAAAAATGATGTCTTTTGGTATAATGGATATTTTATGTGCAGGTGAATTACAGGGATGGTAATTTGGGACGGTTACCAAATGGGTCGTTTACCAGAAAATGCGGTAAATGGTAATTTTAAGTGGGTGATTCACGAGACGGGGGAGGGATGGGTCGATGGGATCAGAGCCGGAGAACATGGTAGACGGCTTGATAGAGCAAAGGATCTCTGAAAATTCGATTTTCATAAATTCATGTATTTGTAAGATTCGGCAAATGACGATTTATGATCGAAACTGTTCTAAACTATTCGATATTCTGCTTTCGATTGAAACTTGTTCCAATAATTTTTAATTTCTTTAAAGAGTTAATGAAAATTAAATACGCTTAAAAAACAAAGGTTATTTCGAAAATCAAGTGAATACGATTTCATCAGTTTGTCACTGTAACATTTCTAAGTTATTTTGAATTCTTCAAAACGTTTCCAAACTCACCGCGCCATTTATTATCTGAAGAAGTCATCGCTGAACGGGTCGCTTGTGGTGGTGATTCCAGCAGCGGGCTGAAATGAACATTATTTCCACTCATACTTCAAGTTAATTATATTTACTATAGTTTTAGCAATTATAAGTTAAAAATCAAGATAAAACATTGATAAAGAACGAGTATAAAATATTATATAGCTTTTGATGTAGAGGGAACAGGGTTGTAGCAAATTTAGACCCGAATAAAACCTCCGATCGATCGGATCTCAAATTTGTAACCATGATGTAGAATTAGCTCGATTTTATTCCAGAATTCAATCTATTCCAACTATTCTACCTGACTAGTGGGGAAGGCGGGTGGTTGGACGGTACATCCGATTCGGGATGGCAGCGCGCCGTGCGCGGCCGTCAGCGGCAGCGGCGGCGTGGGCGTCGTCTTCCCCGAGCCGACCAGCGTGTTCAGAGAGGCCTAGAAATGATCCTTTACCAAGTCGACTTTTAAGAAATGCCTCAAAATTATCTATCCAAAAATTAATATCTATAGTTAGTATTGTTTCAGCGATATAGGGTTTATATCTAGATTATAAAAGGAAAGAAGACGATCTTTATAAGAAATCAGTTCAATTTAAAAAAGAAAAATCATCAGTTCTATCACTCAAAATCGGTCCATATCAGTCGTCAATCTATTGTCATTTTATTACCCTCTATCACTCCATTTATCAGTTATTCTGATCACTTTATCATCTGCTTATCACCAACCTTAGGCGGATTGATGATGTGCTCGAAGGGGTTCTTCTTGGTGTCGTTAGGCTTGGCGAGCAGCGCATCCATGTCGACGAGCTTCGTGAACGCCTCCTCGAGAGAAGTCACCTTCTTCGCGCTCTCGTCCCATTTCATTATGCTGAAAATACTTTTTTAACTTTTATTTTTTTAAATTCGAGAATCTTCTCTTTCGTGATGAGTTTTTTTATTTTATTTTTATAACATTTTTGAAGCTTTAACAATTGTTCTAATTCATGACACTGAAATGAAAACCATTTTTATTTATTTTATCTTTCCGAGTATTTTTGAAAAATTTTGCTATCGTTGAACATGGCGGTCAAAAATTGACTCGACTAAAATTTCATTTTTGCTCCCTTTCTTGAAACTTATTGTTAGCAGCTATTTTTCTGCTAAAATATAACGAAGATAATAATTCGTAAACATAGGATACGTGCACTGAGCATTATATCAAGACCTATCGCTTCTCCAAATTTTTTGAGCGTATATAAAAATGCCTGACTTGCTATCCGAATTGTCCTGCCCGAAGTTGGCGAAGTTGTCAGCCCAGGCGGTGGGGGTGGCCTGGAATTCAGTTCGTCATTGTTAAGCCAGCCACATCAACTTTAAGTGCAAGTTTAAAAACGCGTAACAACCTAGTATATTTTAGCCTAACCAATTAAAATTCTAAGTTGAAAATGTTAACGACCAAAGTCAAATTTAGGCCCTAGATAAATGTTCGGCTCACCGTAGTTCCCCCACTCTCTTTTCTGGAGAATTGAGGGGTAATTATAAGAGACCTAAACGTTTTTCTAAATTGATGTACCTGTTGATGGGCGGGTGCAGTATTCTCATTGACTCCCCAGTCGATGACCGGATTCGAGAACGGTGCCACGGGCTGAGGCTGTGGAGATGCAAAGGCATTAAACTGGTTCAGGGACTGAAGATGTCAAACTTTAATTTTTAGAATTCTAGAGTTTTCTAGGTCATTTTTCGAGGCTAATGATAAAGATTAGAGAACTTAATATGAAAATGATCAGCGCACTGTGTAGAGCATATTGGTACCAAATTGGTCTATCTTGATAAAGTCGAGAATTTTCAAATGACACCTTCGTATTTCTAATAGAAGACTCGGGGCTTTAATTAAACGTTTTACCTGCTGCTGGACCGCGAAAGGATCGGCCATGCTGTCGGCCGAAGACTGAACGACGAACGGATCGGCGAATGGGGTGGAGAACGAGGCCACGGGCTGCTGCTGGAATCAAATTCGTATAAGATTGAAGTTAAATAGAAATTAACTAGAACTTCGAGAAATTTAAAGCTGATTCCATCTAGCCTTCAGTGATAAAGCTATGAATTCTCGTACCTGGGAGAATTTGAAGGAAAATCTATTATTAGTTTAGTTCGACTTAAATTTGATCGACTTTCAAAAACTCGAGTGACTCTTAATATTTTTAAATCGGAATTACTTGATATCTTGCTTTAGGTTAGGATTTTTATACCTGGGGAATTTGGGGAGTGCCCTGAGTCTGGCTCATCTCGAATGCAGCCGCAGCGAATGGATTAGTTTGCTGAAATTTAGATAATCGGTCTTTTTATAATTCGTCTCTAAGTCATTTCTTTATTTCGTTAGAAAAAAATTTCTTATAAAGCCGTGTTGGAAAGCGAAATTCTTGTATTTTAACCACAACTTTCTTGAAACCTATCCATTTAATTCGGAAAAATAAGTTTCAAGATTTCACTTCTCCAAAAACGAATCTATGTTGATATATTCATCCTTTAGGCCTTTTGATATAAGACAAAATTTTCGAAAAGAAACGAACCTAAAACCTATTAAATTTTTAATTCAACTTATATGATCTCTAGAATCCTCTTTATCACGAAATCTTTGAATAAAATGTGTTTTTCCAAGAAAAATGCTTACTGAAAGAAAAAATTTTAAAAATTCCTCACCGAGAAAATTGCTCGTGCAATAAGGCATTGAAAAATTTTTAAATTTTGGGGAATCGTCCTAACTAAAAATATGAAAAGAAATATTGCCGTACCGAGAAAGCGAACGACGAGAATGGGTCCTGCTGGATGTGGTTGTGCTCGATGTGGCTCAGCTCCGTCTCCAAGTCGAGCAGATTCGCCACCGCGACACCGTTGCCGTTGCACGACTCCATCGACGAGTCGGAATTCGTTAGCGGAGAACCGTCTTCCTAGAAAATTATTTCTTGAATTTTATTCATTTGAATTTATTTTTTCTGTAAGTTTCAAAAATTTTAAGGACTGATGATAAGAAAACAATTATTCACTGGATCTTAAATCTTCGTCTTTTAAATTATTTTAAAACTTTCTTTAATCCCCCACTATCCTTCAAAAACCACCTTTCCTATCTTTATCATTTCCAGTTCTGATGCAATCCTATCAAAGTCTTATCAGCTTTATCATTTTATCACGTGCCCTGTCTGCCAGTGATAAATGATACCGCCCAATCAATTAATTTATATCTCAGACGGTATTCTTTAGATCTTTTATCATTGATCGAAATAAAAGTTGACACTTCTCATCCCTTCATCTTTCCTATATGGAATTCACGTAATTCATTGCGTAGCTATAGAAAGGAAAAGCTGCTTTTTCTTCTTCTCTCGATCTTCCATACTATTTCTCGCTTTCTTTAAAACGAGCGTCATCTCCAAAATCCGTACTATTTCTTGTTCAAAAACGAGTTATTTCCTCTTCTCCTCTTCAAACCTTGTACTATTTCTCCAAATAGTGAAATGACGTTGAAAGATATATGAAATTCTCTTTATTATTGGCTATAATTTATCCATTACTTTCGCCATAAAATTGGATTGCCAATCCAAATAAAATACGACCACGAATTTTCGTGTTCAAGTGAAATTACAAAGTTGTGTAAAAACCAATTTTACACACTGAATAGGTAGATTTCAATGAAAGTCGAGGAAATTGCATTTCAAATATTTGTATTCCTTTTTTTCGCCAAATTTACTCAAATAGAAATTTTCAAGGTCGCTTCAAAATTATTCCGTACTTGCGCAAAATTTTCAAACCATATAGTCAGGTTTTCGTGAATTTGAACCAAAACAAAACTTGCCTTTCTACTCGAATGAAAAATAAGGAAAAGTGAGTATTAAAAATGTTGCCAAAACTACTTCTAAGGTTTCCAGAAAAAGTCCACCTTATTTTCCTGCTGCTGTTTGACCTGCTCGATCTGTTTCTTCTTCATCTCGAAGACGACTTGGAACATGTCCCTGATCGCCAGAACCGCGTGGTCCGCAGACTGGGCCGTCTTGATCCCGTAGAACTTGTACTTGCCTGAAGATCGACAAATTTTAAAAAATACATATATTTTTAATGAATTCTCAAATTCTATTCCTTTCAGAAACGGAGTGATGATAAGAACCTTAAGCTAATATCTCTGAAAAATTCTATCAAGTTATTCAAAATTCAAGATTTCGGCTGTTTCAAATCTTTCCCAGATCAATAGATTTCTAAGGGACTTTTAATCATTTAGCAATCCCATTTTCAGACTATATAAATGAATCCCGATTTTTCACTCATTCTACTACTATATATGCTTCAAAACTTTCCAGATAAAGACACCTTTAACGTTGACTTAATTTTATACTCAGGGGAATTGGGTATGCCAAATCCGACTTGGCACAATTTTGCAATCACCCGACTTTTCTTACCCTGTCCATCCCCGTAGACGAGTCCGAACGCACGGGCGTCCGCGGTGTCGCGCGCGATGAACGAAATCCGCGAGACGGGGAAGTTGTGCAGCACGGCCTGAACAATACGACTTTGTTAAGACGAATTCATATTAAGAACGCAAAAACGGAGTGTATGCAAATCGGAAGAGGAAAAGAAAAGTGCTCTCTCTTCGCTTTTTTTCCTTCTTATTATGAACACGCCCTTAGCATTTATCAGAATCAGCTGATAAAATGCATCTTCTAATAAAGCACTGTTTTCTTCTGGATGATAAGGCAATTGCTAAATGGCGGAGTTCTATAGTTAGAAATAGACAAGAGGGTAAATTTGAAAGAAACAGTGTGGAAAAGACACACACACTCCGCCATATAGTAATTGCCGGATGATAAGATTGTTCGTTTTCTTTTTTAAACACTACATTTCACTTTCTTTTGGTATTGGAAATTTCTTTGGAAGAAGTGAAAAAATTTGGAATTTATCCAAGTGAAATTCGAGACTTGGAGTCAGCTGATAAAAATGATTAAATTTCATGACCGCTTATCGTTGTATTCGAATCATCAGACAGCTATTTTCCCGACTTTTGCATCATATTATCAATGAAAACAAAGTACACCAACTCATGACCATGACAATTATGATATTATGGCCATTATGATCATTATCATATGACTTGCACTCGAATGAAAAATCACATTTTTGCACCCCCAAAATTGTTATCATTCTTTAAATGCAAAGTTTTCAATATGTTTCGCTCTGAGCCAAAAATCAATATTTTGCAAACCTCATTACTCAAAAGTACGCTCATATTTTCTACGAATTACGAAAATTTCAAAATCACCCTTGGCCCAAATTTCTTTTTTCTTAAAAAGACCTTCAATTAACAAGTGTTCAGCGACAAAATCAGACACCTTCTTTTCAAATCCCTTGATTTTCGAAAACCGGTTTTCGTCTTGTCGAATTAAAGAGCGTGCAACAATTCAGCTACGACCAAAAAAGTCGCAAGACTTTAATGAATGGGTGTCATGGGATTTCATGAAATTCACGAGGCTAGAGATCAGATGACAAAATGATAGTAGAATCACTACTTTTACCAAAAAAAAATCTGTGATAAAGCAATCAAATATCATCATTTTCAAGAAGATAATAACGTTAATTTACTTCCAAAGCTATTTTTAAATGAAGAAAAAAAAGCTAAGGCTCTCAAAAATTAGCATAATTTTATAATTTAAAACTTTTTAATCAACCTACCCCACTCCTCTCATCCAGAATCTTCAGCCCCTCGATGTTGATTTGCAGGTTGATCCTGGTCTTGTGCGCGTTCGCCGCTTTCACTGCAGCCTGAAAAATAACTATTATAAATTTTATGTTTCAAGATTTCAAAAATTAGAAATTTGATCATGTTCACTAGTATTTCGAATATATCATTATTATGTCCAAGAATAAGTTATTTCAAGTTTTTCTTGAAAAGTGATATTTTAACATCGAGTTATTAAAAGTCTTATCATTTTGATCAATTTTCAATGTTTTTTTTTCGTTTTATCACAAACCTTGGCGGCCTTCATCGCTTCTTGGCACATTTGATCGCCACGGGCCGCGTCCACGTTCTGTTCACCGATCAACTTGCCCTGAAAATTTTAAACACTTTAATTTTTTATTTATCTTTTTATCCGTCTCCTTCAAATTATATGCTTCATCATTTTCGCAACATTTATGGATGCCATAAGAATTTAATTCTTGAATTAATGTGTCGCAATATCGATTTTAAAAAATTTCAACCACTTGTTTGCTCCAAATCTTCAAATTGTTGTTGTTTCAGTAGCCACCAAAAATCAATACACTTTCTTCCGCATATGATCTTTCTATAGAGCGTTCCCCTTTATTTGCTTAGTTCGCGCGGAAATGCAAACTCGGTTGGATACAGCGCGAATAACAGCCTGAACGAAGCGTCCTGCCGCCCACTTTTTGTTTCACCCTTTCCGGGTAGAAACGATCAATCAAGTAAATTTGAATAAAAAGAAGAAAAATATTGCCTTGCTCAAGAAAATTTTAGATTGTACTTTTTTCGTATAAAAGTTTTTCGAAGAAATATAGATAATTTTCATGCCAAATGAATTAGCGATCATTCGTATGGAAGAAATTACAGGGTTTCTAATTTTTTAAACTTATCTTTCAAAAATGACAAGAAAATTCTATTATCATAGCTTATCATCTTACGCCCTCTAAGCTCTTTTTTACGCTGAAAAAGTGATTTCCAAAAGACCGAGGGATTGCTCAGTGTGAAAAAGAAAGCATTTTTCTTCCCCGGGAGAAAATCAGGGAACAGAGGAATCAACAAACGACCGGGAAAGACCCCGGGAAACGATAGGGAGGAAAAAAGTGGGAGAAAAACCGGACAAGTGCGTGCGTGCGTGCTCCGTACAGCTGAGCGCATAAAACCCCCCGAGGTTGGGAAGAAATCTCCTCAATTCAATACATGTTTGTAGTTGAATAGAAATTAGAAGAAAAAACGAGGTCGAGAGATTTGATAGTTGAGATATCATGTTTCAATCGAAAGTTTGATTGTATTTTTTAAAAGAAAAATGGATCACTTTCGATAAAAAGTTGATCTCTTTTTGATTTTTTACAATAAACGAATTCTAATGAAATGTTAACATTGCATCAATGATTCAGAATTTGTTTTTTCAAAAAAAAAAAGATCATTTTCAAGAGATAAAACCAGGCTTTGAGAGCGCGACAAGGAAGCGTGACATTTGATGTTTTGATTTTGATCTCTCGAAAGAAAAAAATAAACGAACTCCGGATTTGTTTATCTTAGCAAAGTCCGATCAATTTTGCGAGACTTTCAGAAATTCCTAGCCTATTATAAAGCCGAGTCAAAAACCGGACTGTATAATTTTTGAAATATCGATTTTTCTCGCGTTCTAGACTAACCTTGTAAGTGACACCATTGTTCTGGAAGCGGAACGGGTCCGACGAATTGGTGGTCGCTGAAAAAATCAATGATATTTTCGATCTTTATTGGTTTTTTGAGAAATTTCGACATGTTTCAAAGCTTTTGAAGTTCAAAGATATCACATTTGAAATAATACACGAAAATTTGACAAGTTGCAGAATTCTAAAGAACTCGAGGTATTCTAAATATTATTGAGCTCTTCACGGGTTTGTTGAAAAACAAAGAAAACACATTTTGATAAGCTTCAAAATTTCAAACTCATCAATGTCTGTTTGCTGAATCTTGAAGGGCTATTTTAAAAATGTTAATCTTTGCATTTCTAATCATTTTTGTTAAGTCTCAACTTTCCTCGAGATCACGCTATTTTCAATTTCACTGATTTCAAAAATCTTCAATTCTCACATTTCTTGCCGCGCTTGAGCATGGCGAGCCGACTCTTGGGCGAGGGCGGATTCGTTTTGGGCGTGCCGTTCGAAGACCCATCTGAAAATTTCGAAATAATAAATAATTCTCGAATCGGGCCTAAAATTTTAGAAATCTCGACGTCGAACTCGAAAGTTTTAAAACTCCGATTTCAACTTGTTCAAATTTTTAGGCCATTCTTTTCCAACCAAAGTCAAAATTGAAAATAAAAAAATTTCAAGGTCGAACTCGAAATTTTTTCTTCAAGTTCAGACTTTAGGCCTTGAAATACCAAGACCGAGCTCCGGAATCTGTTATGGCTTAGCGTAAAAATTGGTAAAATTTAGGGGACGGACTTAGAATTATTCAGAAGTCAGATCTCGAAATTTTATTTGTTATTTTCGCACCTGCAGGCGAGACCTGTCCACCGTTGGAGCCGGTGATCGTCTCGTTCTCCAGCTTCTGCTGCTGAACCATCGTCGAGCTCTGCAAACGAAACATTAATAAATATTGTTTTCGAAGAAAATCGATAAAATCGCAATTTTCAACAGTAATTTCAATGAAAATTGAATGTTTAAAAAAAAAAAAAAACAGAAATTTTAAGAAAAGTAAATGGATGTATCGTTCTAAATGACTCGCAATTCAAATAAACCCTCAAAAAGCAAATAGGTTTTCTGAAAAGAGAAATTAATGGAGAGAGAAGAAAGATAGTTTATTCAAGATCCAAGACCCGAAAAGTCTCAATTTTCAGACGGAGTGGTGGTGGATATGACCGTGAAAAGTGCATTAAAAGGACTCCAATTTGCGTGCGCACAATGGCGCAGCAGTTAGCGAGCCGAATGACGAGGGGCAATAAATAACAAAGAACAAGTGACCCTCGGGATCGGGTCTCGTGCACTTGAAAGAGAATCCAAATGAATGCGCGTACCGAACTCCAGGGTGAAAATATCGAGAAATGCATAACATTTTCCCCATATCGAAGGATAGAGAAACAATACCACCATCTGGGATCTATTCGGGACTCAATTCAAACAATGTTCAGTGCACTATCGATTTTTGCCCTGCATGAAAGAGGAGACCCCATAAACCTGACATCATAATTCGTTAGGCGACGAGTTACCTTTACCTAGATTCGAGAAGTTTGCAGGCGGTAGCCTTGCGAGAAAGTCAAGGAAAATGAGCGAGTTAGTTCAAATTTCCTGCTGAAAGAATCAGAAATTGAAGGCTTCCTGCAAAAAATGGAAAAATTTGTAGAAAATTGGTCTTCAAAATAGGGTAAACATTTCGAGATGAAAAATGATCGACGAATCGATTTTTCCAGGAAGCTCGGGAACCTTTTTCGAGCGAACACCGGAAAGTGTCGAAAAAGGCGAAAATGTGCCCTGTTTTGGGCTGAATGAGGGGGTGAAAGCGAACGCTCGCGCGTCTCGGGGATGCATTAGCGAGGTGCGGGAGGAAGTCGGCAAAATCGGCGCTGTACGGGCCCCGCGCGAATCATGTGCGCGGCGTTTGATTCGATTCCGGCAACAGTTTTTCTGCCTCCCCTCTCTCTCTCTCTCTCTCTCTCTCTCTCGCTCTGCCCGGTATGGCGCCGCAACGCGCACAGCTGCAGCGGAGAGGAGGAGGAAGAGAAGAAGGAGGGATGCTTGTTTCTCTTCCCTCGACAGACCAGGGCTGGTTCTCCCAATCACACAGCCATCCCCTATCTTTCAAGTCTCCCCTTCCTTTCGAGGGGCGCAACGACCAGGAAAAACGCGCATAAAAAAAAACATGTACGGAGGGCCGTCCTCTGCGATGCGCGCATCAACCGCATTGATTATCGATTTCCCCCAACACAGCTGGGAGAGAGAGAGAGCGACAAATCGCAGTCCCAGCGAGATCCGCTCTCGCTGGAGAGAGAATTAGGACCAAAATCAATGAAATCGATTTTCGGGGAAAAAATTTTTTGTTGTGAAAATCGGAAGTCGATGGAAATCCAAGATTTTTTATCGGAAATTTAGTGAAAAATCGCCGAAACCAACACATTTCTGTCCAGAAAATTGAGAAAATAATGAAAGATTGATCAGATTTGAAACAACTCCAACAAATTTGTGAAATCCCAGGTAAATTGGATCAACGGCGAGACTTGACACTGAAATCGGATCTGTCAACTCTCGCCGCTCTACTCTGTGAGGGTGAAGCCCTGGAGATGTGATTGTAAATCTCCATCTGCAAAGGGACCGAGAAATCAAACATGTGACGGAGAGACGGCCTGGCGGATGAAAAGGAAAAGATGAGGGGCGAAAATGAAATGTGCAGCGAGAAAGAAAGGAGGCACACTTGCGCACAACAACTTGTAATTGGGATTGCGCGTAAACGTAGGACTAAAACGGGGAAGAAAAGGTTTTGAGCAATAGAGTGGAAAAATGAAAAAGCGGTTTTTCTTTTCCAAAAACTAAAAACATATCTTTTTGGAAAGTTTGGGTGTGAAAAACAAGAAAAAGTGCGCGTTTTGTATTTTGAAACGCTGAAATCTTTCAACGTTGAGAAAAATATCGAATTACTTGGAAATTTGTAACGGAAATCCGAAAAATCGCCGAAAATAGGGCCGATTTGCGAAATTTTTGGAGAAAATTAGGGTTAGGGTGAACGTCTCTCCGCACTTGATTTGCTGTATTCTATGCTGGAAAGAACGATGATGATTCCCAAGGTTATTGTTGGGGAAATAGTGCGTGAAAATGGATAGAGGGCGGAGAAAACGACAAAATTAAAGAGCATTTGAAAAGAGAAAAAGAGAAAGAAAAAAATGTTCGGAGGCTTCTAGCCTGAATCATCTGCACGGTTCAAAGAAGATTGAGCGAAATAGTTCGGAAAATGGAGAAAGAGAAAAGGACTAGAGAAGGAAAAAAATGAAGAAAGAAATAGTAGCTGGGAAAATTGAAGAGACAACAGAAGGACAAAAATCCCCTTAAAATCGTACAAAGGCCCATTCAACCCCATGAAGCATCGAACATCTAATAGTAAGGAAGAATCAAATATCGTAAAAGTACGATTTTCATGGAACATTTGGTTATCCAGGACGTTTTTTAGGGCTATGCTTTACTATAGGGTCATGAATCGTATTATTTTTGAGAAGTAAGTTCTATTTTCATCGTGGAAAGGAAGACATTAACTAAATTTCGATGCAAAAATCTCATGAAGATCGCCTACTTTGAAGCATAGATTTGAAATTTCTGAAGCAAATAAGGCGTGAATTGAAAATAATTCAACTCCCGATCACTATTTGTTATCTTGAAGCGCGTACTTGCATCAAATTTCCGCAGATTCGGAAAACTTTCTCAAACGTTGAAATGACATTGAAAAATTGAAAAAAACGCCTCCAAATTTCGACGTTCAGTGATAAAAAAGTGATGTTTTCGATCAATTGATAAGTGAAAAATGATAAAATATGATAACTAACGATTCGACCACTGACCCCGAAATTAGTAGGTGACCGAGACGAAAATAACAACCCAGTCTGTTTTCCATGTCTATCATTAATCATAGGAAAATTTTTAGAACATATCCCAGCTTGTATTCCAAGCCTATACTTAACCATAGGAGGAAAATTTAGATGAAATATCCCAGCCTGTTTCAAAGGTCTATCTATCCTTATAATAGCATACAAAATCAGATTTTAGTCAAAGTACTCGAAATTTACAATTTGGTCGAGAATTGGTAGAAGGCTGCACAGGATGAGAATCGTAATTTAAACAAAGCGAGAGACCAAGGAGAATGGAGAGAGAGTTGAGAAGATAGAGAAAAAGAAAAGGGACATTTGATAAACTCGTGATTGACCAGGCGAAAATTAGGGATGACTGGAGAAAGAAAGAAAAATTAAAATAGTATGGGAAAATTTTGAAATAAAAATATAGAAAATTTGGAGGATAGTATGAAAATATTGGAGAAGAAAGAGATAATTGAAAAAATAGTATGGGAAAAAGATAGAAAAGAGTATGACGAATCAGTTGAAAAATAACATCGATTTGATGAGTTAGCAGAGACAAAGTCACCGAATATAGATGGCTTCGGAGATAAATATTTTGAAATGCCTCTGTTAAAATTTCAAATTGATGTAAAATGACTGGGATTTTATTGCATGTCTCTCTGAGACGCGCTATTTCGCGATATTTTCTATCGTGCGCGTAAAATCTTGTCATTTTCAATTGAAAATGTGTGAAATATCGCAGATGAGTCAGTGGGGTAATAGTGTGGAAAAGGGGAGAGAAAAAGAAAGAGAAGATTGAAGTGAGAAATAAAGTTAGAGAAAACAGTGAATATTTGAAGGGGGCTAGTTTTGCTGAAATTCCACTACACTATTCACACTCACTTTTGCGTTATTCAATCTTTCTTTTTTCTTTTCCAACACTATTTTTCCTCTTCTCACTATCTTGTTCTCTCTACTTTGAGGAAACTTTCTCTAACTGTTAGCGAATTTCTATTGATGCTGGTTACCGTCCAGTTAGATAGCAGAAGTTAAGTTGAGTACTAAAAAAGTCGAAAATAGTCGGTATGTTTCAGAAAATTTGATACTTTTACTTTTTCATCAAATTATATTGGTTCTTTTCACTATCAGATCTAGGAAACATTTTCACCAGACGGCAAAAATATACGGGGGGTAGGTCGCAAAGGCGAAATCATAGTTATGGCAATGCCTCGGATAGGTTAAATTCTTGGTTAATGAGATGTCAGAGATAAAACATTTGTGAAAGAAAGATGCAGGGGTGGATCGCAAGGGTTTTTGACGATCGTCCTCCCTAGGACCGATCATTAGGCATTTAATACTTCGTACACTCGTACATTTGCACTATTCGCACATTTGCGAAACTCGTACAGTTTCATTCATATTACTCTGAAATTTCGGTAGCCACTTTTTAAGACCTTCCGGACCAGAAATCTCAAAATAGTGATATTTCGACTAGATTCGAGTGCAAATGTGAAATAACTCTCCGGTTTCGGTCTTATTTTTGGGCTCCCGTGAGGATTCCACCCTCACATCCTTCCCTGCCCTCTTATTCAGATTTTCGATAGAAACTAACAAAACAGCTAAAATGGAAACTACGAATTTTATTAGTAGCCTTTCATTACTAGCTAAGTTCCTCGATGTTTACATCGTAACCAGGTAAATTACGTTGCGCCAAAATCAGAAACCTTGCTGCTTTAATCAGAGAAATGTAGTAAATAAGATGCAGTGTGTAAAGGTTGAAACTTATATCGAAAAATTATGCAGAGGAAAAGGTTAATAGTTAAAAGGTTGCTTGGAATAAATTAGATTAGATCAGAAAAGGAAAATATTTGCCTCATGTGTTAATTTAGAGGATCAAAATATTCAGGATATCCATGAAAAGTTAAGTAAGGTTTGATGCTTGGGGAAAATACCAAATGACGCGAAAATGTTATGCATAAATTGTGTGAAAGGTTGATCTTCAAGTTAGAAAACAAAATTAAAACTTTAGAACAAAAATCTTGTTTCTTGCAGTTTCAAAAAGTCAGAATTTGAATGAGCGAAGAGATAGTAGAAAATTGAAGAGATTTAAAGAAGTCGAAAATTTGAATAAAAAGAATTAAAATGAGAAAGATAATAGAAAGTTGAAGAGAATTGAAGAAGCAAACGATTTCGACGAATTCTCGCTTTTCGGTGACAAAAGACATGTGTAGAATATGAAGCTTCTGTCAGAAACAAGAATATGAAACACGAAATACAAAAGATCAAAAGAAAAGAGAAAATTGAGAAATAGTGTGGAAAATGAAATAGCAAGAAAAAGATCCTACAAAGGATGCCAATGATGATACAATTTGGCTAAAGGCAAACTTAGATCAAAGTGTTCCTGTAGTCTACCGTCGCATGTTAAAGCATAGGATGGCAAAACAGGCTGGAATAAGTTATTGTCTACTTGCGTAATAACAGGTAAGCATAAGTGGAAGATAATGGACTTCCTATTTAGGTAAAGTCAGGATAATTAGAAGATCTAGGAAGTGGGTGTTTTTTCAAACGAACATATTGATGCGGATATCCTTAAGATAAGTAGATCTAGAAGGTATTGTTGTTTGTTGTAACCGGTATAATTGAAAATGGGTAATGGATGGTCTTCCGGATTTATAGGCTCTAGGAAATTATGGGGTTGATTCGTTTCAGATCAAAATAGTCTCTAGCTCCAAAGATTTCTTCGGTAAACAAATTAGAATCTCTTCCAAAGTTAAATAAAGCAGTGATATTTATCGAGTTTTACATTTAAAAAATGGAATTTTTCGATAGGCTTCAGAAAAGTATTGGTATTTAGATTTTTATATATTATTATTGATTGGGAGAGAACACGTCGATATTCAAAAATTACACACTATTCGTCTCTCGTCTCTCTTCTACGCGACTCACTATTTCGCTCAAAATTCGATTATTTCGAATTGCGGAATGAACATCGACTTTGCTCTCCAATCAACGATATTAATAAATTGAAAAATGCTGAGGTTGCAAAGTTCGAAATTCTCAAAAATTCTTGATGATCTGGATGGAATCGTGATTTGGACGCTGCTTAATTTTTCGTGCTTCATTGACTTTTCATGGATCGCGCTAAAAAGACGCTAAAT
>LIAE01010569.1:24730-39500 GCA_002287525.1 Diploscapter pachys
CGTTTATAAGGGTTATTGAAGGTGTAGAATTCGAATATTAGGACCAGAGGTATAAGTGAGATATGCATAGGCTTTATCCACTTCATAAATAGGCATAGGATAGGATTATACAAAATTGGATCAATACGAAAGAGGATAGGAAAAATTCGGTACCGAGTTTCGAATTCACGAACGAGGATAGGCAAAAATAGGCCAAATTTCGGTACCAGGTCCCGAATCAACGAACGAGGGTAGGCAGACCGGTACTCGGACCCTTTTAATTTAGTTCTTTGTTCCTGGGACTAATTATCACTAAAAATAAACCTAATATTTGAATTCTACGCCTTTAACAACCCCTATAAACATGCATTATTCAGTGCAATTCTATGCACTACAATATCCGTTATATAAGGGGGTTTTCGATTAAATGAAGTCCGTGTAAATTGTTCTAGAATATTCTGGAATGTAAATAAACATCATATTCGAATTCTACGCCCTCGATCACCCCTATAAAAATATAAAAATATAAAATAAGTTTACTATACTCGCTATAGTCAATTTCTTATATAGGGGATTTCAGCTTTTGCAGGTGCTCTAGAAGCTCTAGAATACATTTCCGACAAAAATGAATATCATATTCGTGCTCAGCACAGTCGATTACCCTAAAATAAGTATTTTTTAATAATTTTTTTTACCTCCCGAATACTAAAGTCTTACCGAAAAATGATATTTTATCACTACTTTCTTCCAGTATTTTGGAACTGTGGTCGGCTGAAATAGAAAATGATTGATGATTTTACAGTCTGTCAATTTTTACGAATATCATTATTTTTCACGACCATTCTCAATCATTTCGACTGAACGATGGAACAATCAGATAAAATTGCAAAGAAAACTGATGGCACGTAGTCAGAGGTCACAATAATCTAGCAAAATTTTAGAAAAATAGAAAGTTATCACTGTATTTTAATTAAATATTAGAGGTTCTTATAATTTGAAATAGAAGTGCCAAAATACAGATCTCCTTCTAATCTATTAAAGATCAAAGTGGTTTGACGATAATGCGAAGATACAAGATAATAAGCCCCACGTACATTAGTTACAACAGTAAATTTACTTGAATAGCAAAACAAGAAAGACAAAGATAAATAACAATGCATTAGCAGGCCGGAAAAATATAATAGTAGAAAGTCATGATATATTATCGTTTGTAAAAGTAAATGTCAATTAGCATCATTTTTTTTAAAAGAAAATCGAATTTTACATTGATTTTCCATAAAAGAGTGTCGTAACTTAAAAATATAATGAATATTTGTTTTAGGGGGCCTTTACATTTTTATTTTAGAGTTGATATTGTCATTGCAAAGGTCTTAAACGTAGTAGAAATAAAATTTAAAAAAAACTGAATGAAGATCATAAACTTGAACTTATTTTAAGAGGTTGAGGTTGTTCTAATTTATAAATTGTCCTTATATTTCAAATTTACGGTACTGAACTTATAACGTAAAGATATAGCCCATAGCAAATCACTCAACTGAAGACAATCTCTGCATCTTTTTCGCTCTCTCGTTTCTCCTCGATCTCTAGCCTCGTATCTTTCTTCCCCATTACTCTCTCCCTCGATCTTTTTCGTTTATTTATTTCCCGTACTCTCTAACCGGGAACTAGTTAGTTACGTCATCAACTGATACTAATAACGAAGAAAGGGGAGGTAAAAAACGAAAATATCAATGAGATGCAAAATAGTGGTTTTTTAATGATATTATTCTGATCTTAAAGTTAGGTTAGGCCCTACCTACTTTTATATTGAATTAAGTGAGGTTTAAATGTGTTAAAATAAAAGAATTAAGGGAAGTTATGATATTATTTTAAATTGCGGTACAACTTTGTTTAAGAGTGAATGTCAGGACTATTCAAAGTGGTGCGGAACAGGGGTCCGTCGATTTGGCNTTGAATTTATGTAAAATATAGTGTCTTAAAATTTTGAAACTTCTTTTATCTTCTTTCAGAAGTCTATTTACAATAGCATGCTTAAAATTCAAAATGAACGACTATTGCATTTCGTTGTGAAATGAGATCCAGATTGAGCAAATCTTTGAAAATCAATTGTACAGACACATTGGAGCATTTTCAACCGCGAATATCCCGTATGCGGTGAATTATCCCAGTTAGTTTTGCATTACTATTCTTGATAATGGGTGAGAGGTGATGACCGAACTTTTGCGGGTGGAAACGTCCCAATGTCTGGTATTGTACAGAAAAAATCGCATTTTAAAGTTGGATTACTGTAGCTTTAGTTTATCACGACTATTAATGCGATTGGAATAATCTTCCGATTCTGATGACTGATCGTGTAGCATTTTTAACAGCTTTTCTTTCCTACGTCGGATCTAAATTTAAATTTAACGAAAACAAAATAAATAAGAAAATACCTTATTCTGCTTTTTCATAGCCTGCTTGACCCGCCAATTAAATAAAAACGCGATTACTATTAGGGGTATTAGAAGTACAGCCAAATACTGCGCAGTCTCGTACGGTTCTTCTTTAATGTAGTATAAAATAGCTTTCAATTTTCGGAAAAATGAAAGCATACCTGAAAAATCAAATAAAAACGTCAAATTAGAAAAAAAATCGAGGAAGGACAAAAATCCTGCTAAAAAATGCATGTATTGAAAAATAATGTAAATCAAAAACATCGTTTATTTTTGCATAAAAATTACACAGAAATCGATAAAATGGGTCCATCTATTTGCGACGAGAACAGGTCTATTAGAGATAAGAGCACTTAAAGAGATTACAGAGAAACAGAGAGAAGAGATAGTACTTCTAATATTCTAATATTCAATAGGCACTATCGGTAAGCAAATATTGAGGATTAGAAAAAGTATAGGCTATGTCACATTTTTGCAAAAAAAAACAATTTAGCTCAGTCCATTTTTAGGCAAGATTTTTCAAATCTATAGTAAACATTTTTTAGATCCTTTTTTCTAATCTCCAAAAATAAACCCTGAACTATATATACATGATTTTTAAAACAAGATTAAGAAATACCCGTCGCTTTTTAATCGGTATATTCATGAAGTACGGACTCGGAAAAAGATAAATCCCTTCTGAGATTCGACTAAAATTTCTATTGCCTTGCTATGAATACTTAATTATGGTAATTAAGAGCAATTTGTCAAGTTTCGAAGATAATCAAGTAGCTATGAAAGTGAAAGATAAAAATACTGCAAAAATAGCATGTGGTTATGAACATTTTATTGCCTTATGAACTTGATAAATTGCCCAATTAAGTATATATAATTAAAATGATTATTATCTTGATAATTATGGCAATTAAGCAGAATAATTACTCGACGTTAATTGGATCGACACCAATTTCGAAGCGAACGTCGATATTCCGGTCCGGCTGCTCGTACTTTTCCACTTCTTCTTCCGCATCATTGTCATTCCTGAAAAAATAAGTTTCAGGATTTTAAAACTGATGAAAAAATTTCCGTTCTTCAATATCATATGGATCAGAGGTATAGAAAAATTGAATTTTGGATTTGCATTAGCGTTTAACGACAGTATCAATCGAATTTTGCATTCTGTGTGAAATAATGCGTTCAGTTTTCTCGATTTTTAAGCCTAAAATGCCCAAAAATTAATCCAGCTTCACAAACCAAGTTGAAATATAGCAAGATTTGGCAAAATTGCTCATTTTTATAAGCATTTTCAATAGTTTGAAATTATAACGCAAAGTTCTTGTAGAATTTGCGTGTACGTTCTGAAAATCACCCCAGAAAGTGCGTTTTGCGCTAGCATTATTTATTAACGCGCGCTCTTTTTGCACCCCTGGATATGAGTGCATCTTTGCTAAAATTCTAGGGGACACGTTTAGAAGATATCGCAAATATGTATGCCTCAGAAATGTAGATATCGTTTTTATTCGGATAAGAAAATGACTGTTTCCGAGTTTTGCCATCATTAAAATAGCTCAAAATAGTGAGAGATATTTCAAAAATGTCCAAGTTATTCCTTCTAAATGAGAGAAAGATGAATCGAGTTCCTAAACGATATTGCATTTACAAGTCTCAGGATTCTATGTTTCAAAAATTTGCAGGCAATGCTTCCAGAAAACGGAGAAATGATGTTTTCTATCGATAATATACAAGAGTTAAAAGGTAAATTAATTAAATTTTCTCACCCCGGAATGTAGTTCTTGGTCCTGACATCGAAAATAGACATGAAGATCTGTCGATTGAGCGAGTAGTAGTACGACAGACGACGGTTCGTCGCCACGAATCCGCGCCAGAACAGTAAATGCAGGCATTGCCAGAAAACGGTTCTTAAAAAAGATAAACTTTATTTTTAGGTTTCAGAAAATGCTTGCTTGAAATGCTCAAGTATGTTCTAATGATTTCTTGAACTGTTTTAGAGGAAGTTCAGGAAAAAACACTAAAAAAACCTATACCGTTTTCCCTCCAACATCATGACGAAGCCCTTGATAAATTTGTAGGTCGAGAACACGTCGAGCATGATTTCGACGCAATCCCTGAAATTTTAATCTTGTTTTTTTTCAAATTTAAACCTGATTTTCAGTTTTTTTCAGGATAAAAAATAAATAATGACGTACCCTGGCTTCCCCAGAAGGGTTTCATTTTTTCGAGCTTCTCTGTGCTCTCGCTTTAAAAAATCTCTAGCTAGTCATCCGGAATAAAGGCAAAAACCTAACTCGCTATCCACTACATTACGCTGCTACGAGTGGGGACGCAAATTTTTGCGTTATGTGCTTGGGCAGCAGAGGTAAGAGTATTAGAAATTGAAAGGTTTCGAGAGACTCGAAAAAAGTGAACGTTTCTGGGAAGGCCTCTATACCAACGGGTCAGGTTCAAGGACGGCCAGCACCAGTCAGAAAAGCTCTTCAGAACCCACACCTTCTTGTAAGCGTATCTGGAAAGTACAATAATCTCGGATAATATTTTGAGCAACAATAGAAATTTTTGAGAGGACTACTATATATAGTGATCTTTGAAAGAATAAAACAAAACGCCACAATAATCCGGAAAAAATGGAGGTACTTTTGAGGCTTGGAGTTTTTTTTTTTTTTTTTTAAATAATTGACCCACTTGCAAATCTGGCATTGAAACTGTTGTCCAAGTGGGGCCTGGCGCATCCAGGAGCCGAAGCAATTCTCGTGGACCCACTGAAAATATGAAATGTTGAAATTGGACAAATTTGAACAAAAAAAAATAGGGAGAAAAGGCGAAAGAGGCCGAGAAAATTGCGTACCACTCTTTCTATTTTGTCCCCGCTAACTCGTTCTCAGCGCTCTAGCCTCCCTCTGCGCATAGCCGTGACGCGCAATATGCTCGCAAGACACTTTTTAACACACGAACTGTCGCTTCGTTGGACTGGCTCAATAAATACCTACATAGAGCGTTCCCGAGCACCTGCAGGGATGGAGCCATCTGATTCTGGCGTCGGGCTGATCCTCGTCGTAGCAGATCTTGCACACCCGACTGATGTCCGAGCCGCTCACAGACGTCAGAGCCAGCGACAGAAGATCAACAACCATCGGGCTCTAGAAAAACATTAAGGATTACGGTAAGTTATAGTAGGCCTGAAAATTCCAGGAAAAAATCACGGTAATTCTGAAAATGAAGATGATTACAAGAGACCAGTAAACTTTAAAATAATAAAAATCCGGTAATTCGAAGGAAATCAGGAGTTTTTACAAGACAGAAAAAGCTGGTAAAATTGCATTATGGAAAATATATAGCAAAAGAAAGTGAATTGTGCGAAACAGACTTGGAAAAAATTGAAGGAAAAGTTACAGAATTTTCTAATTTTTCGCTCATTGAAAAAGAACCAAGAAAAGTCCCCTGAAATTTTTGAAATATCTCCAAAATTTCAGCACCTTTCTCGACGCATGTGATGTTGACTGTTTTGAAAAATTTGTCAACATCCGCTATTTTTCACTAATTACCTACCTTTTCTCGCTAAAAATATCAGAGATGCAGAGTGAAAATTCGTAAAATCGAAATCCCAGGCAAATTGTTATCAGTTTGCGTTGGGCCTGACAAATTTCTCTAACCCTCTCAAAACCCCCTATTATTTCCTTAACAAAGATGCAAAGACGCAGAACAATGATAAATTGTAAAGAAAAATCGAGGGGTCACTGAAATTTTGGCGCTTTTCGAAAGTTCACCCATCTTTACGTGGAAAAGTGGGTAAGCTTTGCAAATTTTAAATAGGTGATCAGGGTGAATTTCGCAAGTTGGTGATAAAACGTTACGAATAAGAAAAGGCCGGCTATGCCATCTCTAGGAAAATGCAGAGATGCGCAGGCGAAACGAGCTACCGTAACCCTCGGCGAATTTAGGAGCGCTCTCTCAACTTCGCACACTCTCTCGCTCGGACTTTACGTTCGTTGGACGTGTATCGATTTTTCGTTGCGAAATCACGCATTACCGACTTTTTTTCCGCTCCGGTCCCCATCCGGAATATGCACGACGGGTCCGAGTCCGTGACGGCAACCCGGAAATCCCCCAAAATCGCCCAAATCCCCAGTTATTTCCTGTCTTTTTACCAGGCGGAATTGGGAAATTTAGGACGGTTTCCTAATGGTTTTTATCAAGAAAAAGGGGTTCTGATATCATTTTCTTCAGAATATGCGTCATAGTTAGAGAGCAATTTCGTATTTCATAAATGGCGACCGCTTTTCGAAACTCTGTAACAGTTCTTTTTACCTCTTCAAAGAGTTTGTCGTTTTTCTGACAGTGGGATTTGCATTGATTTCCCGGATTTTCTGTGATTTATTTGATCGATTTCTTGGTATTTGCCGATTTGTACTCGTCGAATTTCTTGTATTTTATCGCTTTTATCGATTTCCTAAAGTTCGGGCTTTTCTTGAGCCTCGGATTCTTGATTTTTGAGTCCAGAATTTCTTTTTTTCCCCTGCTTTGAAAAACTCCAATTTTCATCGTTTTGGGTAATCATCGATCGCTAATTACCCTAATTATCGCGAATAATTCCGAGTTAATTGACTAATTGTCCTCGTCTTTCAGTTTCATCTCAAACTTATTGATTATGAGCACAGCGAACACTAGGGGTGGTCCAAGGAAGAAACTCGGTTCGTCTTATTTTTTTCCTATTTTTGAATATAAAATTTTTAAAATTTTCTTCTTTCCAGAATTTTCAAGAATACTAGATTTGTACTAGATCAAAGACCAAAATTATGCGTAACCATCGGGGCTCATTTTGAGCCAAAGCTTTGAGTTAATTAGAGTAATTAAATGATTTAATCACCCTGGTTAGCTGACTTAATTACCTCCCAGTTGAATTACAGACCACAACAATGGAATGGGCCCGGGACAATATGTGAACGGCGTTCCGCATGCCCAGATGGTGGCCTCGTCCGTCCAGGTGATTATTGTGGAGTTAATTACTCGAATTAACTCTAGATAATTAGACCGATTAAAGGTAATTAACTCGGTTAATTGCAGGGCCCCATGCCCACTCATCCGGCATCATTCGTCGCACCCATCGTCTCACAGGTACCCCAGTCCATGTACGCGGGGTGAGTTTTTTTTTTATTTTGAAACCAGAGCTGAAACGAAATTTTGGGAAGCCAGTTTCGATTTCGATTTCGAATTTTAAAATTTCAATTTCGTCTCAACTCTGTTTGAAACATTTATAAATTCGGAAAAAATAAATGAAATTGTCGGAAATCGTCAATTTTTCAACAAAATAGAATAAATCAGTTTCAAAAACTTAAAAAAGCCCGAAATTTCATGAATCCGATTATATTTCGTTGTAAACTGCAATTAAAAAAATAAATTAAAAGATTAAAAATATTGTAGGATGCAAAACACGACCCCGATGCTATACCTGCCTGAGTCGTCGACGGTGTCGGTGGACTCGTCCGTTCAGCCACATCAGGTATGCGAAAATTGAATGAACTAAAGAGTAATAACAAAAGTTTGAAGATCAGAAAATGAAAATATTCGAAATCCTGATATGAAATGGTTATCCGAGTTTAAAATGCATATTTTCAGCCGATGCAGAACAACTACGCAACCGGCTACGTTCATCCGGCGGCTTACAACCCCTATCAACAGGCCATGTCCGCCGGATATCCCACCATGCAGCCCAATTAGTAAGGACGAAATTTGTTTTGTTTTAGAAATGTTCTCTCTGAGATTTTATCTCTAAAACTTTTAACAAAAAATTCCATCTTCAAGTCTTGAAGGATAAGAAAATCTGTTTGAGATAAAAATTCCGATTTAAAAAAAAATCTTTCGAAAGAGAATACCTTTCTAAAGCTTCTAAAAGATATAAAAAAAAAAGTTCAAAGATTAAGGAAAAAATCAACTTTCCGAATTTATCGATTCTTGTTTCAGCACTACTTTTCTCGATCTTCTTGAAAAGAAACTTTGAAAATTAAAAGATTCGAGAAAAAAAAACGTTCTATTTGATGAAGATTTACTCGAGTCTCTTTTCAGCGGCTACATCCCGCACCAGGGTCCGCCCCCTCCAGACCAGTATGTGCAGTCGCCGGCGCCCACAATGGGGCATCCGCCGCACATCATGTCCCACAACTTCTCCCAGCCGCCGCCCATCATCCATCAGCAGCAGCAGCCCCACATGAGTACTCCCGGACCAGGTGGTAAGCGGAACGCAATGAATACGAGAGTTACTTCTTCTGGAAAAATGGAATTTTTGAAATAAAAATAACGCTAATTTGTGACCTTGTGTATTCCACATCCACTTTTTGAGGAGATAGTAGGGGAGGAAGAGGTAAGGGAAAAGAAAAAATTGGGTATAAGTGTGGGCGTGGAATACAAGAAGCCGTAATTTGTGATAAGATAGAACCTTATCTGAAGAAAAGTTAGCATATTTTTCAACAATTACGACAACCATTACCACCATATATAATCGAGAGGAAATCAAATTCTAGAGTCATCATCATATTAGCCACATATCCACGCATTATGTCGTCTAGTTTTAGACATGACATTTGGAAAATGTTGAAACTTATCAAATTTGCCAATGTTTTTGTTTGCAGCAATGATGGGACACGCGATGAACCCCGCCGCAGTGAATATGGTGCCTCAGCAGCCATTCGACCCTCAGCACCAACCCGTCTACCCCAACCAGCCACCCGTCCCTGTATCGGGACACTCGGGCACTCCGCCCATCGCCACCCAACAGCCCATTCCGCCCAGGCAGCGACCCAAGATCGAGAGACCCAAAAAGGTGAGCGAGCGGACGCGCGTTCATATTACTGATTGGGAGAAAATGACGATATTCAAACATTACGCGTTATTCGTCTCTCGTTTCTCTTCTACGCGACTCACTCTATTTCGCTTGTCCGAATTCGATTTCTAATTGCATGAATATCGACTTTCCCTCCAATCAGCGGTACTATATTGTATAGCTATAATAAAAGCTGAAACAACGTATATTTTTGAAAATATTTATCAGGCAGTCCAAGAGTCATCAAAACTTCTTAGCTTCATCGTTTTTTTTTTTTTATCATTTTGGTGAAACACCAAAATGTGGCTATTGAAATACGAATACTTTTCTTTAATTTACAAGCGATCATTTTGTCATATCAAGCTTTCAACTAGTATTTGGTTTTATCACTTTTTTGAAACGTACGAAATCTTTAAAATAAAAAAATCACCGATATTGATTTGAAAGCGCTCCCAAGAGACTAACACTCAGAAAGGTAATAATCAGAAAACGATAATCTTTTGAACAGAGCTGTAAATGTTTAGACACGTGGATATATACACACACACACACACAGCGAGATAATGTGTACTTTCGAGAGAGTATAGGGAGAGCATGCTCTTTTCTCACTCTCTCGAAAAGACTTTCAATATGCATGTACATGCGCGCGCGTGTCTAATACATTTACAGCCCTGGATTTAATATTTGATATTCTTATGGAGGAAAACGTGAATCTTGTATAATGAGAAAGAAAAAAAAGAAGCATTTTCAGATCCTCGAATTCGTTGATCCGACGACCAATGAGAAGCTGCACCTGGAGGACGAGCGGAAGAAAGTCGAGTCCGAGGCTGCAGCAAAGGAAAAGGAAAAGGAGGCAGAACAGGCTCCTGCGGGAACACAGCAGCAGCAGCAGCCGGCCAGCACTGACCAAGTCGACGGTAGGAAGACATTTTCTCGAAGTTTGACGATTTTTGAGACGGATTAGCAACAAATGTTGTTGCAACGTCTGATTAGTAAAGATGATGGGATGGAGTGCCGGGTCGAAATTTTGGACAATTGAAGAAGGGATTGGATAATTTTTTAAGCTTATCCTGAAAATCATTTTTAGAAAGTTATATGTTTCTGAAGAAAAAAACCGAGCAAACAATGAGGGGCGCATTCTATTTGATTAGTGAAAGCATAGATCGTTCTTTTATAAAAAAAAAATCGATATTTCCAGGAGCCAAACCCAACGGTGCCTCGGCGGTGCCCAACATTGCTGAAATCGTCCGAGCGGCCAGCCCAGAAATCGTCGAAGCGAAGGTGCGAAATAAGAATAAATTAATAACTCCTGAATGAATTTTGATTGATAAAAATACAATAGGTTTTTCTTTTTTGGCCCTGAAAAGGCTCTAGTCTATGAGAAAAAAGCTGAATTTTCAAAATCAGAAATATGTAAAGTAGCACAAATGAATTTCTAGTTTCGAAAATTAAAAAAAAAAAAACTATTTTAGGCGGCCGCGAAAAAGGAAAAGGAGAAGACGCAGGTCCTGCAGCAGCAAATTCAGCAGTCCTCTGTCGACCCCATGCACGAGGCCAGAAGAAAGGCCATCTGCAGCGAGTTCATGAGGAACCTCCAACTCGAGGATGACACCCACGAGACAGCACAAAAAGAGGTGAGAAAATTGGATTTTTGAAGAAAAACTAGGTGGATTCTTGAATTTTTGAAGAACTATTCTTCGAAGGTTTTAAAAAGGAAAAAAAAAACAATTTCAGCGTTCACCTTCGGTCCCCTCATCTCAACCAGATGTGCCGTCGGAAATCGTTCCTCAGCCGGCTGAAGTCGAGGAGTGAGAATTTTAAAAATAAAACAAGTTATTCCATATTCTCCACTCTTCTTGCTATTTTTTCCAGAAAAATAATAGCAGATCAATATAAAAATAAAATTAATAAGAAAAAAAAATTCTAAAAATAGAAATTTGAGAAAACTGTCGCCGGAACCTCTGGAGGAGGACGTGATGAAGGATTCGGAAGTGGGCGAAACGGGCGAGGACAGCCAGCCGCCCAGCATCGAGGTCACCGAAGCGACCGAAGCGGACACCGCGCCGACGTCCGTCATCGAGGCCGACGACGACGAGAGGAAACGCGCTGAGGTATGGGCGAGGGCGCTTTTTTCTTTGGAATGTTTAGGACAAATCGAGAAGTCGAGGAAGAGCAGGATTGCAAATTTGCGACGTCGATCGCGGGCGTTGAAGCTTGCGACATGATATAAGTGAGAGGCGGCAGGCAACGACGAAATATAGCCTAGGGAACATCAGGAGTTGGGACGTTTTCCACCGCAAATACCCCTTATGCGGTGTGAATTATTCCAGTCAGCTTTGCACTCCTATCCTTAATAGTGGGACGAAAGAGATGACGATGATGCGGATTTTTTTTGTAGTGAAGAGCGTCTCAATGTGTCTAGTTCGATCTGCTTATCCCATTAAAAAGTTCAAAACTTGATGCTTGATGGATTCTCTTGAAACCTATTTATTAGTTTCAAAAATTAAAATGTTTGCAGGCCGAGGAAGAGAAAGAGAAGAGAAAGGAGGAGCTGTCGGGTCTGCTGTCGTCGCTGATTCAGGACCCGGACGAGTGCAACACGGATACGTGCGTCTACAGCAGAAAATTCCTCTACTGCGTCATGAATCTGGAGAAGGTACGGTGGAATAAGTCAATTCGAATAAAAAATGAGGGAAAGCACGAGAATATCGCTTTTCTTTTTCTATCTAAAAAGTCTGATGTTTTTTTTTTAAATGAGGAATGGACTTGTGAAAGGTTACATGATTAAATTAGGCATTTGGCAATTTTAGAAATTTACTTAACTCTAATCAAAGTAGGAAAAAGTTCGAGCAAATTAAAGAACTTCTTGAAGCATATTTCAAGAATATAAAATATGAACCAGCTTCTGACATAAAATGCTAGATAATCTAGAGAAAATCACCTTTCAAATTTGTATACTTAATTGTTTTATATCTAAAAGTGTGATATTCCATGCGTTCTCTTTCGAATGTTGCGAAAAAGAATACTCAAAAATTGTAGGAATTCAAGCTGACCCCGTGTCCGATCGAGAAGCCGGATCTGAAGATGCTCGGCCTCGACATCGAGTCGATGCCCAAGGAGAAGGTCAACAAGAAGGTCGACTTCTCGCCCGCATGGGCCCAACAGACCAACAGGAATCAGACCAAGAGGGTAAGGAAGAGGGGAATTACTGTAATTTTGAAAATATTCAAATTGGTGTAAAAATATTTTTCTGAACATTTTTGATCAATGTTAAGAATTTTTTAAAAAGTATTTAACGAGGACAACGAGGCAACTACTAATTATTATTTGACATTTCATTTACCATGTTTTGATGAAACTTACAAAATCTCATTTTTCAAAGTAATGAATGAGCAAGTTGCAGCCGTACGGCGGCTCGGGTTCTCAAGGCAAGGGCAGCAGCATGGACAAGCGGGGCTCGCAAATGAACAGGAGCAATCGATACCAGACCAGGCCATCTTTCGAGAGGTAATCATGAAACAAAAACACGAGAATTTAGGAAAACTTCGAAAATTTTAAAAATAAAAACCATCATGTCTTGTGTATAGGGGAAAAGGTACAAATTTTGCGATTTTTGAAAGAGGATTGAGAAATTAGTTGTAATTGGTTCAAAGATACGAGTTTTTGCAACGAGAAAAATTTCGTAGAAAAGGGCGAATAAAGTAAAAAAAACCAAATAATGTTATTTCCCTCTATACATTCGGTAGGCAACGCTTTAATTTCAGGGAGCGACCCAAGTTGCCGACGTCGGAGAACGCGTGGAAACCCACCCGCCTCAAGGAAGAAAACACGGACGAGGAGACCAAGAAGAGGGTAAAATCAATTGTTTTTAATTTTTGAAAAAAAAATCCATTGTCAAAATGTTCTGCATTTTTCCTAAATCGCAGCTAATTTTAAAACATGTACGGAAACTATGAATTATCAGGTGCAAAGCTTATCATTTATAATTCACAGCGAATTTTGAATCATACAATTAAAATTCTTCTAAAAAGTTGAAGAAAACTTGCTATTTTATATGTGGATAAAATACAGTCGTGTGCATCAATACTATCTATTGACAAGAAGAAGAATATGAAATTTTCTGAAACTTACAGACTTGGGGAATTTCGAATCGCATAAAACGAGATAGCGTTTTTATCGCGATACAGAAAACCGCATGTTTTCTTTTTGTCTCTCGAAAAGACACGCCATCTCGTCAATGCGAGGACACCCACGGGTGTGGAAATTTCCAAGTCTGGATTTTTCTCGAATTTCGTTTAAAGCGATTATTCCTGTTTTTTGCAGCAAGCCCTTCTGAAGGCGGTCCGCTCGCTCATGAACAAGATCACGCCCAACACCAAAGACGACCTCATCCAGGAGTTCATCGATCTGAAGGTCTCCAAGGACTCGGAAACTCTCGAACAGGTCGGCAAATTTTTAATTTTTCAAAAAACACGCCTCAATCAAAATGAACCAGTTTTGACAGAAAATATGTTTAGCGTTACGAGCTTGCAAGATATTTGTCGAAAAGATTTTTGTTTGAAAGACCGCGTATTTTTCAAAGAATTGGAGGAATTTGGGGCCAATAATTTCAATAGTAAGATTATCTTTCGAAAGAAAGCTTTGAAAAATGTATCTTTCAACGAGTTTTGTATTTTTGAGAAGATAATTGAATTATTTATTGTTTCAAGAAATGGGATTGAAAAAATATGATTATTATAAGTTTATCCTCAGGTGATCAACATCATATTCGACAAGGCAGTGGAAGAGCCCAAGTTCTGCTCGCTGTATGCTGAGCTCTGCAATCAACAGGTAACAAATAGGCAAAAATAGCATTCTGAAAATTATGATAGATTTTTTATCATGATTTTTATCTTTTAAAGCTTGACGATCTTCCCGAATTTGTAGTTAATAAAATTGGACGAATTGATCAAGAATATTCAAATAAAATTGAATTTTAAAATATCGATTTTTACTCAAATTTATAATTTTTCAGGTGAAAATCGAGCTGCAGCAGTCAGTGAAGAGCGACAAGAAGTCACGTGGTGAGTCCGCGTTCAGGAACGCCATCCTCACGCGCTCCCAGAACATGTTCATTACCAAGGATCAGGAGGAGATTCTCAGGAATACTAAGGTCAGGCAAAATAGGACATGTTGACTTTCTCAAACGTTGCAACGTCTGACTTTTTATCAAAATTCCAATCTTATTTTGCAAAAAGCGCAGAGGTTAGAAGTAAGCCTTTGAGTTTCAAAATCTTATTCTTTGACAAAGCTGAAATTTTACAAAGAAGTGGGATGGGGAAACCTGGCTTCTAGTGCTTTACTTTCGAAACAGAAAAGGAAAGAAAAAGAAATAGCGCTTGGAAATAAAGCACTCACTTCAAAATCTTGGGATTAAAATGCTCGCAGTTGCAATCTCCATGCAAGAAATGAGATGGGAAACTTTGAGGAAAGAAAAGAACAAAATGTTTTTGTTCAGCTGGAAAAGATCGCCGAAGAGAAGGATGAAAAGAAGAAAAAGGAGCTGGAA
>LIAE01010569.1:39524-71093 GCA_002287525.1 Diploscapter pachys
ATATTGAACTTCCATAACACAAGACAGTGCTGTCTTTTGGCGAACATATATTTTGTTGAAAATTTTGATCTTCGAATGAATGAGATTAAAAGAATCGGAAACCAATAAAAATGCGAAAAATTGACATTTATTGATTTTTGCGAAAATTTGTAGCTTCATCGGCCATCTGTTCCACAACAACCTGCTGTCGGGCAAGATCATCCAGTGGTGTCTAGTCGATCTGCTCAAGCACACGCATCCCGTCATCGACAAGACCACTCAAAAGGAGACCTACCCCGAACCACCCTATGATGATGTTAGTTGATTTAATTTGTTCTCTTTTAAAAATGAAAATACCTTTTCATTTCTTTGAAAGATACAAATTTGAGATGTCGTTTCAGACGCCTCTTCTCCAAAATAATAAGAATTCGGGATTTTTGTCCTTCCGTGTTGAAATCACATTTTTTAGAGTTCTTTTGATTTTTAGCATTCTTGACGCGTTCTGAAAGAAAATCAAGTTTTAAAAACGATGAATTTACTAGTTACACTAAATTGAAATTAGAATAGTTTGTGTTTCAGCAAAAGAATAATCTTTCTTCAGGAACAACTAATGTGCGCGATTCGCCTCATCGAGACGCTCGGCAAGAAGATGGACACGTCCGGACAGGTACGGTCCCTTTTTCATGTTATAATTAGGGTTAAACTGCGCATCGGCCTTGAAAGTTTTCGACACTCTCATATTAAGCATGACAAACGAGAAGAAAAGTGGGAAAAACACTCGTTTTCTTCTCGCTGGTCATGTTTAACATGGAAGTGCGCAAAAACTGTAAGACCCGCCGCATACAATGTAAAAGTCTCTATTGACTTTCTGGTGAAAAGCCGCAAATCGCGCTTTTGTTTCGCTTTCAAATGATATTTCTCCGAAGGGTTTGGAACTTTTAATCAGATGCTGGGGACGTTTTCCACCGCACAAGGGATATTTGTGGTGGAAAACGTGCCAACGTCTGGTTTTAATACGGGTCAAATGGCAAAGCCGATTTTAAAATTCGATCATGAAATATCTGAGTTCCAATTCCAGGAGATGGGCAAGGCCTACATGGACAAAGTGCTGGAACATCTCTCCAAGATCTCCGGAAAGTGCACCAACAAGATCAAGTAAGGGGTTTTTCTCTAAGCATTCAAAATTATATCAATTTTATATCCGCTAAAATCACTGAATAAGAGATCGAGCGAAAATTTTGAAACGTATTAAAATAAGTTTCGATCAAAAAGCCAAACAATGAATCGAAGTGGGAAGTTAAAATTTCTATGAGAAACATTGAAGCATAATTAAAAGTGAAATGTTGAACAAAAATACGTGATTTTTCCAGGTTCATGATCATGAATGTGCTGGATCTGCGAAAGAACCAATGGGTGCCACGCAAGTCGGCCGACACCGGACCCAAAAAGATCGAGGAGGTCCACAGGTACGGTGAAAAACACTTTTGAATTCAAAAAAGTCGAACATGAAATGATTTCTGCAGTTTACAGTAAGACTTAATATTGCGATCAAAGTCTTCATGGAACACGAATTTTGATACAGGTTTCGTAAAATTCCGACAAACTGTTCAAATGTTTATGTATTATTAATCAGCTATTATTCTTATATTATGGCTTATTATCCAGAGATATCAAGAGTTTAACCTTTTCTAAAATACTGCAGAAGAATCAAAATTGAAAAAATAGATTACACAGTATTTTATTTCATTATTCAGAACAAAAAGTAAAGATTACGATATTTTTCTTAAAAAATCATGATATTTATGCTAACAAATACGTTGTTTTTTTTACAGAGACGTGGAGATGGAGATGATTGAGAAGGAGCGCGAGGCGCAAGCGTTGCGCGATTCGGGTCGTAATTCGATGCGACGCGACGGCGGCTCGAACCTCAGAACAGGCGGATCCGGCTCCATGCGCGGCAATCAGCTACCGCCCCAGAGAGGCTCGATGGATAATCGGTGGGGCGATTTTTAATATCTTATTATTGATTGAAGAGAACGTGTCGATATTCAAAAATTACACTTATTCGTCTTTCTCGTTTCTCTTCTACGCAACTCATTATTTCACTCAAAATTCGACTATTTCGAATTGCGGAATGAATAGACTTTCTCTCCAATCAGTGATGATACTAAAATCTAAGATTTTTCTTATTAGTTATTGAAGTAAGCCTGATAAGTGTAGCAAACTTTTGAAGGTCGGTGAAATTTGTTGAAACTGTTTTCTTTTTGAGAAATTGAAAACTAGGATTTTTATTTGACCAAGTATATGAACAAATACAATGACTAAAACTGACTATTATACCGAGATTATGAAATTATGAACAATTTTCCAGCATATCTTCGGGAACCAAGACGGGTAGCATGGATAAGCGCTCGGCGGCGGCGATCAGCTCGAAAATGACGAAGTAAAAAATTTTAAATATCGAAACTTACTTTTCTTATTTCTAAAAATTTCGATTTCAGCTCGTCAGCAGCGCCACGCAACATCAAACTCTCGGAGACGAACAACACCACGTCGCTCGGCAATGCTAACTGTGAGAGTTTGAAAACTTTTCCCAGGAAAGAATTCCGAATGTTGGAGAAAAGTACCTACAAAGATAGAATTTTGAAATTTATCTAACTTGATTTTTTAAAAAAGTGAAAAATCGATAATTAAAAAAATTCAGCCAAAAGCCGATGGGCCCATGGTGCGGCTGGAGGCGGCACGAACAACGAGAGCAGTTCGGGTGTGGCGGCGAGCGCTAGCAGGGGACCGGGTGAGAGTTTTAAAATTTCAATTTCGTCTCAACTGCTCAAATATATCAGTTTATAAGATGGATGACGTGTTAATATGAATCCTTTGAAACTTACAAAGAGGAGAGTGAAATTGATAACATTCGAATTTTTCAAAATATTGCAATTTTTGACGCTCCTCTATCATTTTTAATCTTGAAAAGTTCATATCTTTCTACTCTTCTTTTTCTCTAGAACAGACTTCTCAAAACTCGATCTGCAGAAAAGTATCTTTTCGAGAGAGAGATAAAGAAAACGTGGTCTTTTTCTCTCTCGATATAAGACTCTATTTTCCGCGGATCGAATTGCGGGTGTTGAGTTTAGAGAAGTCTGCTCTAGAACATACATCATTTTGCAAAAATGAAAATGAATTTTAAAAATGCAGGTACCACATCGGGATCGGATAAATCGGAGTGGACACGCGTGGGCGGTGGCAAGAACGATTCGAGAAAGGTGAGCAATGCAAAATGAGCAAGTGAAATGATACATTTGACTATCAGCAAAATTGGCAGAATTCGGAAATGACAACATCTTTTGACAATTTAACAGTTAGGCATGAAGATATAATATAAGAAGATTGTTTCATGTCATGTTAAAAAGATATGTCATTCTCCGAATTGCCAATGATGAAATAGGGATAATTATCGTTCATTTTTCTCCTAATAATTCTTGGAATTTGATAATTTTAATAATCACCTTCATTATTCAAATTTTCAAATTTCGTTTTTATTGGACGATAATCATTTCTATACAAGTTTGGATAATTATAGCAACTTTGTGAATTTTGGTTTTGGTTTTTTCTGCTGTAATGTAATAATAGCACTAATAATGCTAGCTTTTCTTCATCCAGAGCACTTTATGAAAATGCATAATTTTTAAATGTGGACCTTAAAACTTATGTTTTTTTTTATAAAGTTCACCCTATCAGAATTTCGCTTCACTCGCACCTATTTTGTTTCTTTTCACCCTATAAGTCGTGGTTTGAAAAATATGCCCTTTAAAATTATCGATTTTTAAATGACGTATTTTTCAATTAGACTTGACACCTCTTGTTATTCGTTGAGCCTAATAACTCAAAATTTTAGTTTTTAATCATTCCTACCCCTTTTCTTCGACCCCTATTTGTTAGTTTTGGGCAGGGTTTTTCCTATTTGTTTTATTTAAATAACGACACCCCTTTTTAACAATGCTAGATAATGTTACTTGCTAGCTTTTGTGTGTTAGGTTCATTGGGTTTGAAATTTTATGGGCGTGTCCAAAATTAGCTCCGCCCACAAAATTTCAAGTCAGTGGATTTGTAATGTAATTTCTCGGAGTCACTAGAATTCGGACTTTCTTTCCTTTTTAGTGTACTAGTTTAGTGATAGCTGAGAAACTTTTGTAAAAAGTAGTTGAAAAGCTAAAAGTCAACTTACTTTTCATCGTGATTCATGAAAGACGGGTGAAGTTGGGCTGAATGAGCATGCTTGTCTAAATTTTTGAGGGGGGGGGAGGCAAGTGTACCCGTTTAGTCCGAGTGAGTTTGAGTGAGTGTTTTGGTGTGTGATTTTGATTAGCCTATTTTTGTGTAGTATGCTTCGGCAATAAAGGCTTCTGTTATGGAAAGCGCACTATTTTTTGGTTTTACACAAAATAGCCTATTTTGGAGTACTTTTCATAAGATTTTTTTTAGAAAAGTACTCGAGATCATTATATTTGCATATTTTGCATGGCATGTTTCACAATTGCATGGGTGGGGGTATGAGTTGAATGAAAGCATGGTGCTATGCCCCTTCGAATGAGCAATCAAATATACAAATTTAAATAATAATTTTAGCAAGACGAACGGGGGGCTCTGAAAACCTTGGCTCGTGGCCTTACTGGGACTCAAATGTCTGTTAGACGCTCGTCGTCACAGGTGCATTTTTATTTTAAAATGTTTGTAATTTCGGGACAGGGCTACTCGAGATTACAATATTCCAATTGTCCTTCTACTAAATCACTAGTGCTTTCGAATTTTTCCATTTTCTTGCAAATCCAATACAAAATGCCAAAGTTTACAGTAATCCTAACTAAAATTAGCATAAATTAAGTAATCGCTAAATTTACAGACGTCCATGGCGTCCACCGACGTCGAGAAATCCAAATCTCCGCCTCCCCATCAACTCACGTCGTCTCAGTCCTCGGGAGCTCGGTCTCAATCACCAGCGGCGACGTCATATGAGCCGAAGGACGTCGACGACGCTCCCGAATCCACCTCACGACAGAAGGAGTCTTCTGAAGTCCCGACGACGTCATCCGACGTCGCAGATGAGCAGAAACCCGTCGCTATCTCAGACGACGAGGACGAAGATGAATCACGGGTCAATAAAACATCAGGTATGCGAATATTCTCCGACATTTATTCGGAACTTTAATAGACTTTAGAAAATCCTGTTTCAAGTATTGATAACAAGTAACGTTCGTGTTTCTTTTTCTGATAATAATCAAAAATTTGAAAAATTAAGGTGCATAAAATTGCATAAGTTTAAAAAGTTTTCATTGTCAAATATTCGAAACGGCCCACTATTGACTTTCTGTTACTTTCCTAAAAATCTCACTGGAAAAAACTAATTTCGCATTTTTAAATTGCATCAACTTCAAAGTTTTTAAACTCCGAATCATGAAAGAATTTTATAATTTTCTAATGACCGTGACATTATTTATTAACGAAAGATAAAATCATAGGTTTGATTTTTAGACGACGAGCCAGAAGCCTCGTCTGGCAAGCCTGATGCCGACACTGAGGACGAGCCGAGTCGAGGCGAAACGCCTGCGGATCAGGGCTCCAACCCCGAAGCGGAGCACGATTCCAGAACGGACACGCCCAAGGACGAGGACATAGACGCAGAGGAGGACAGACAGGTCGATCCGCATAGCAGAGAGCAGACGGTCAGGGGACAAAGTGCCGAACTCTCGACTTCCGAGGGATAATCAGTAAACTTGGATAATTAGTTATGATTTGAAAAGAGGGAATTGTAGGGTTGACGAAAAGTTGAAGTTGAACTTCAATTGGAGGTGAAGTCTGATATATGAGGTTTACATTTAACTTCAGTCGAACTTCAGGTTTCTTGACGTTAAAGTCGGATTCCTGAAGCGTTAATCTCGAAAGTTGATTTTTAACTTCACTTAAACTCCACAAATACTTTTACGTTAAACGTTGGAACTTCGTATACTTTTTGAAAATAAAAATCCTACAAATCCCCTATAAAGTCTATGAAATTGCGCAAAATTTCCATTGATCAAATATCGTTTTTGAATCGAAATATTTTTGATTTGGAGCGTAGCAGAATGGAGTTAAATCTCGGTAAACCGTTAATTACTAATTGGGCGATTTCCTCATTAATTAGCCTCGGGTGAGGGGTTATCTGAGACTAATTAGCGGACTTAATTGCCTTAGTTATCGAAACTGAATGTCTTTATTAACTATATTCAACTATTTATTGTTATCGCATTCTTAAACAATGGGGATTTAATTAAATTATATACACTGATTTTCTTCTGCTATCTTCAAAGCAATATTTTAGTTAGACTTTTCATTGTTATTTATATATCGAATTTTCTTTGGAAAACGATACAAACGGTGCCCATTTTCATATATAACCAACTATTTATATGTCGTCATGGTGTCATGGTATTGGGTATAATTCTAGATTACTATAATTTCGCTTTCTAACCCCGATATCGTGAAATTTAGACCTTCCAAATGTTGTTTACTATGTACTTGCGCGATTGCAATTATTATATTCGAGAATCGTTTTTGGTATATGATTTCTTTCTGATTACACCAACATTCGCCAACCTTTTCATTGATGAAAAAGTGTGTCACATCTTGCAGTTTTCTGAATCTTCGTAACACTAAGGCACGGTTTTTCATCGTTTATTTACCTGGTTTCAAATGTCTATCATTTTCAAACAATTGCTCTATTTCGTTGGTAAAACTACATATTTTCGTGTGTTGAAGCGTTCATTTACATGTTTTACTGAAATATAATCTGTTGTTTTTTTCTGATTGAAATGACCTGATTTTGTGCGTTTCTTGAGCTACAGACGTAGTTAAAAACTCAAAATATCGATTTCTATCTAAACTACGGCTGTTTTAAGTGTACTGAGGTGAGTTTAAATTAATTTTTGGAGAAAATCACCTAATCTTTTAGCACACAATATGCCCGGAGAGTTCTATCTAATTTTAACAAATCTTCAAATGCTCATCCATTGTTTTTTCATATATTTTTTTTTAAATATCGTGCATTTTATATTGAATTCAAACATGGACGATATTTATCATTGTTTTATTACCGTGTCTAATTTCTTTCTTAAAATTTCTAATTTACAATTTTCGGCCGATTTTTCGCGATTTTTAACATGTTTTTCTTGCTCCTCTGCGCCGCCGGATTTATTATCAAATTGTGATTTGGATTTTAGTCGTTGGGAAAATTGAAATAAAGTGGAAAAGTTTGACGACTTTTGTAATTTTTTGTTGTTGTTGAAAGCACGGTAAAATAACCATGTTCTGATATCTAACAATTTTTGTTAAACTTTACTTTGGCAATAACCGAGGTCCAGTTATCTAACATTATTGCTCTTTCGAGTTTCATTTTCATGAAAATAATCAATTGTAACTTTTAAAATAACGAATATTTACCTATGAATTATCCTTAAAATATTATTAAGGGAAAGTACACAGCCAGATCAGCTTGAAATTCTCGTACACATCGAACGTATTTCCCATGAAGTCTATCTATTTTTAAATCGAAGATTCAAAGCCACTAGTTTTCATTTGTTATGAAACGAGAACGAACTTTGAAAGAGGGCACTTGGTGTGCGAAAATGGTGTGATCTCTCAATTTCGCAGCCCTCTGCAGCACGTTTACCTTTTGTCTAGACACCAAACTGTTTATCTAATCTTAGAAAGTCACAAGTCTATCGATTTATGTTTCAAATTTATGAATGGTTTTTTTCACCTCTTTTAAAATTATTTGTTTAGGTAGAGAGCGCAAGTGATTTCTCAAATTTGATGTTGGTGGGATTTGAAACTTCCAGAATATGATCTCATACTGATACTGATAGAAGCATTCTATCAAGTGTGAGAAAGTATGCGACCATCACATTGGATTTTCGAGAATTTCAGTACCCTTTAAGCCCCGAAAACAGGTGTTTTCGGTGATTTTCCAGAGTCGGCCTGGCGGAAACTTTAGTAGAACTCAAAATTTCCTACAAAACCCCTGTTTTGAAATTCCATCAAATTTTTAGGTTTTTGCAGGAATTTGGTTTGAAAAAATTGAACTTTTTCGTAAACGAGTTTGAGCATTTGCGTTCTCTACGTTTAAGATTATTATTTCTCGAACAGCACAAGGTTGTTTATATTTCCACACTAGCATATCGATTCTCACCTCTGTGTGAGAGAAAGAGAATATGTAAATTCTTCTACTTTTCATTCTATCACGTAACTTTCCATTATGCTATCCTACCGCTAAAGTATTCCCTTATATTTAAAGGTAGTCTTATATTAACTTAATTCACTTTAGAAGACCCCGAAAATGTCCGGCGATTTCAAGCTCGGCATCATTGGTGGTTCGGGATTAGAGGATCCCCAGTTCTTCAAGGATGTGAAAGAGGTTGTCATCGATACGCCCTTTGGAAAGCCGAGTGATTCTTATTTGGAAGGTAGTTAGAATATCAGTATTCCCCCCGAATTATGCCTGAATATTTTAAAACTATACCTAACAGCCTTAATTTTCAACTTTAGGTACAATCGAAGGCGTAAAAGTTGTTCTCTTGGCTCGACACGGTAGGAAGCACGACATTATGCCGGGAAACGTCAACTTCCGAGCAAACCTGTGGGGAATGCATATGCTGGGTAGGAAAAATTCGGCATAATCGCGAAAAATCGATATATAAAAGTACCGTAATACAAAAGCTGATGAAAGAACTTCTCAGGTGTCAAGGTGATCATCGCCTCGACGGCTTGTGGATCACTGCAAGAGCACATCAAACCCGGAGAACTCGTCTTTCCCGATTCCGTTTTTGACCGGTAATGAACCGAGAAATTTTTAAAGATGGGAAAAAATTCCAGTACGGCCGGACGAAAATCAACGTTTTTCGACGGCGAACACAACGAGACGCCCGGGGTCTGCCACATTCAAATGCATCCGACCTACAGCGAGTATTTGAGGAAGGTCTCATTTTTACGTTTTTATGATATAACTTAATTAGAGCAATTACTATATGGCAGAGTGTGTATGTGTGTATCTTTTTCACACTATTTCTTTCAAATTTCATCATCTTGTTTATCTAATTATCAAGCATAAAACTCCGCATTTAGTAGCTGCCCTTAATTAGGTTTCGAAAATTATGTAGGAAAATAATAACTTCCCTCCAATTCTGATTAGTTGTATTGAAGATTACAGTCTTAAATTAAAATATCATGAAAAACAATGCCAGAAACACCTCAATTTCTTAGAACACTGATATGAAGATCAACCTTTTCTAGGTCCTAGCCAAAACCGCAGATGGTTTGGGATTGAAGTACCATGACGGTGGGTTCGGAGTGTGCATCGAGGGACCAAGATTCTCATCGAAAGCAGAAAGCAAAGTGTTCAGATCCTGGGGAGCTTCACTCGTCAACATGACACTCATGCCGGAAGTCGGTTATTTCATTTTTGAACAACTGTCAAAGAATTACAAAGAATGTTTTCACTGAAAGGGCCAATTCTTTGAAGCCTATTGAACTCTTACGCTGAGCTAAATCATACACAATTATTCTAGAAATTTTCATAAAAGACATGTCTTTTTCTGTGACTTGTTTAAAGTGTTTTAAGAACAAACGAGAACGGAAGTATTGCAATTATTCATTCCATCAAATAACTGAATTTTTCAAAATATATATTAAAAAATTCAGTGCGTCCTGGCGAAAGAGCTTGGAATTCCTTATGCGACGACGTCTCTGGTGACTGATTACGATTGCTGGAGAGAGGAAGAGGAACAGGTAAATTCGAACAAATTGATAATTTGACTTGAGTACAAAATATTTTTAAAAAGAAATGCCCTATTTTTAAGCTAGGCGATAAAACTACATTTTAAAAATAGATGATTATTTTAGAAAACATCTAATTTTCGCAATTTTAGGTCTCGATGGAAATGGTGATGGCGACGTTCAAGCAGAACGCAGACAAATGCAAGACGCTGTTCCTGGCCGCCGTGCCTCAAATCGCAAAACACGATTGGACCGAGGAGATCAAGAATTTGAAAGTAATTCCGACTTTTTTTTAAAAGTACTATTTCGTTATTCACTTTTTAAAAATTGAATATTCTACATGTTCCGAAAGTAACACTAAATAAAATTATCCAATGTTGCAGACGTTTGGAAAGATTTTTGTGTTGTTGAGATTGAGGTTGCAAATTTAATGACCTCATCAAATTTCAGACATCAGCACGCCACTCTGTCATGGTCCCTCCGGAAGTCATTATTCCCCATCTGCAAATCTAAAAATATCGTATTTCAATGTTTTTGTTTTTTTTCTCATATCTAAATTGTTCCCGGTTTCCATATCGGTTCCAGAGTTCTAATAGGCACATTCCGAGTTTAAATATGCACTTATTGAAGTTCTCCCTCATGCTATGTACTGAGATTATCTTTTCTCGATTCGAAATTATGAAAGAATGTTGTTTTAGTTTAAAATGGAATATTTTTAACCCTATCTTATGATTTATCTTTTAGTAGCAGAAGTTTTTCTCTGAATAGTTAGATAAAATTTTTGTCAAGAGCGTTTTTTTCTTACAAGAAGAAACAATAATTTCGACCATTTGCTTCTCGTACCCGAAAGTAGTGAGGCCATAATTTTCTCAGGAATTGCCATTACGCTTCTCTCAACCTTATACATGGGGTTTTTATCAGTCATGTCAAATTCAGGCTCATCTTACTGATTATTGATAAGAGGGTCTGTGTTCTCACAAGCGCGCTCTACACGTGTCTAGTTTTGGTTCCAAGACTGTCTTTAGAAGAACAATTTTAAAATTTCGACTATTTTAAAATGGATCCTAATAGACCTCAAAGGTTCGCTTTCCCGGTGAATAACTATCTACCAAGTTTCACGCATCTATCGCATCCTCTATTTCGAGAGTTTATGTCCGAATTCGTATCGACTTTCCTGTTCATTGTAAGGATTGAGTCATTTTTGTTATCTTGAAGTAGAATGTTTTTAGATAGTTGGTATCGGATGCGTGATTACCTTCAAAACGACCCACAGTGATTTTGACACATTTTTGTCGCTGAATCTTTGCTGGGGGTTCGCTGTAGTTTTCGGCGGAGGTTTGGGAATCGGGGTTTCAGGTAAATTCTTCGAAATTTTTGCTACTAATATTCAGACTTGCGAATAAAAACCCGCACTCGCGGGTCGGGTGTCAAAGTTTGACAAAAGTTACAAGTCTGTTAATATCCGACTTTAGGAGGCCACATGAACCCGGCCATAACGTTGGCGCAATGCGTTTTGGGTCGAAAAACTTGGGTTCAGGTCTTGGTTTACACACCTGCACAACTTCTTGGGACTTTCGCAGCCACGGCGTGTGCATATTCGGACTATATTTGTAAAAAACCCCAGCGAAATTAATCGATTTTTCAATAAATGACCAAATTTTAGCGATAATCGACCAATTTGATGGAGGCCATAGAACCGCGAAGGGCAATTTTAGTACTTTGTGTTTCTTCGTGACCTGTCCGAACGATTGGGAGACGAACCAATTAGCCGGCTGCTGGGATCAGGTAATTCATGACTTAATTACCCTAATTGCAAAGAATTTTAGATAATTGCCACCGGAATTTTGGGGCTAGTAATGGCGTCTCATATAGACCCAAGAAATGGCGTTCCAAGGTGGATGCACCCTGTTTTGGGCGGTCTATCGGTAGATTTTTTGAGGTATTTTTTGAAAAGTTGAGAAGTTTAGGTCATGATGATTGGCATGTCTTTTGGAATGAACGACGGTTATCCGATTAACCCAGTAAGAAACCATTGCTTACCATGTTTACCAAGAATACCATTTTAGGCAAGAGACCTTGGAGCCAGGTGTTTCGCTGCGATTTTATATGGGAAAGATGCTTTCACGTAAGAAAAGATAGCATTTTTTATCAAGTGGTAACAATTTAAGGGATCGAAACTATTGGTTCTGGGTACCAATAGTGGGACCTACAGTGGGAGCGGTTGTTGGAGCTTGGCTCTACAATGTATGCGTGGATCTACACTCACCAAAACCGGAAGATGACCCAACCAAAAATGGGTTTTTGAAGCAAAATGGTATCGAAGAAAGCTGGGAACCCGTCAAAGGACCCAATGATGAAGTGCGAAAAGACTTGAGTACCGATTTTTGATAGAATTGTAATCGTTCTTTCTTAATTTAATTAGTTTTATGACGATCTCATATATTTGGCCAGGAAAACAAATGTATTTTGTATGCTGCATAAAAATGTAAATAAAACTAGATAAAGAGTAATGTAAATCAATAATTATAATGAGAATTTTTCTTATACTCTTATGGAATTTTTATTGAAATCACCTGTAGTAAAACTAATGAGAAACCTTCGTCAGAGACTCTCATTAGCAGATAATATAAATGCTAAGCTAAACATTGGAGGGAATTGTAAAGTGGAATACATTTATTCAAAGTTTGATAATAAAATGCCAGACAGGCAACACATCATTGGATTTGAAATCGAAATTGAAATCGTCTGATTTAAGATACAAACTTGTTTTTCGAAATAATTACACGCTCAGGTTAATTCCAAAATTATTAATATTTATTTCTCAAGGCGTTTCTCTATCTATCTATCTTCGATATATTTTCGAGCATTATCTCATTTAATAATGGCTGCTGGAAATTATGAAAGTCCGTAGATAAAATGAAATTCTTCATAATAGCAGTTTTATTTGATCTTCAACAATATTTAATTTCGAATTCATCGGATCTATTAAGGAGCTTGAAGATTTAAACATCAGTGTTACTAAATCGGAAATAATTATAGCAACATTTCTACTTTTGCCCCTACTGTTAGCATACCTTGTAATAAAAACAGAGAGTTTCAAAGAATTGAAAAATGTAAGATATTTGTTATTTATTTCGAATGAAAGATAGTTGGGAAACACTTTCTCCTTTCCTCATTGTCAATATCTTACGACAATTCCTCACCTTCGTTGCAGTCGACGAAGAAAAAGAAGAAAATGTCGTAGGATAGCATGCAAAAAAGAATGGCTCGTAATGAAGAGTTATGGTAGTTTAATTGTCTTTTCAACTGAAAGAAATCATAAGGGAACTATCATGTTACCAACTTTCATCTCTATTTCTAACGATACAATATATAATGTAATATTAAACAACAATTTAGGCATCTTATTTCCCGATTTTAAGAGCTGTTCGACAGATAGCAAAATATTGCTATTCTGCATTTTTTATATACTATTTAGCAGCGATATTCAATGGAATTACTGTTTTAGAAGTCACATGATGGGCAGGACTGTTGGCGGTGCAGTAAGATGGCACACCGCAAGCTTTTCCAAAAATCTCATACTACCCGCATCGCATCCTAATAAAAATCAGCTGCACCGCAAACAACCCTGATGGTGAGCTATGCACGATTTCAGCACATGACCTCATTTCTAAACTAATCAATTTTTTGAATTGGCAGACAATTCTTAACGCAGGTGCAATTTTTAATTATCTAAAAAATCTATCTTCTAAGCGAATCTTATAAATACAAAACTAATTGCCTAAGCAACGTCTTGCACTGTCACTCGATCCATTTCAAGTTTTATCATTTTTGTTTCGAAAGCGCTACCCTTTCTAAATCGTGCTGTATTAACATCATTTTCTCAAGTTGTTATTCTACAGATTTATTATTATCATTAGAGAAATAATTCACAGAATCGAATGGATTCATGCCCTGGACTTACGCCTAATACAACGGATTATGAAATTTGTGAAGGTGAATTAATTTTTCAGTTTACTTATTCTTACATACTATTCTGCAGTTTTTTAATAAACCTCGTACGATTTACTATTTTAGAATTGTTATCATCAGATACATTACTTCACAAATTGATCGTTGCATGGAAAACTATCATACTTCATCCAGATAAATTTATTATAGGTTGGTTAAATGGTTTTATATCGATATTATTTTCAAAAAATAAACTCATCTATAGAGCTTCAAATCCTGGTTGCTTTTTATAGCATCTTATTAGTGCCGATTTTGATCGCCATCTCTATGATATATCGGTTATTTCGAAAACATGGAAATTTTTCAAAATTCGAAAAATTAGTAGTCATCTTACTCATTCTAAGTATACTCTTTTTTATCTGTTCATTTATAGAGGTAAATTTTATACTATTATTATTTTTATGATGCGATTTTCAATATATGCATTGAAGCAAGATAATACTTTAGTTTTCGTTTACTATCTATTATCAAATTTGTTACTCTTGCTGTCAATATGACGATTACTTATTCAGGGTAACATAATTTAAAATTTTAGCCACGTGTATCAATCAATATTTATCTAAGTTTAAGCGAATCGTTTAAAATATCATCTAGGTTGCTGCAGAAAGTGTCAACATTTTGTGAAATAGTATGGATCGTATTATTGTAGTTTTCCATACATTATTTCGCCATAATGTCTCTACTTTTCTGTCGCAACTTTTCCAAATAACTAAAATACCACTTTTTTAAAAATTTATTTGACATATAAAGTTGACAAATCTAATATAGTTCAAATTTTGCATTGACAGTTAACAAATGGAATTGTAGGTGTTATTGTCTAATTTATTTTCTATTCTTCGAGAGACATGGTTACTGATGGCCATGAGATTCGCTTCGACTGTAGTTGCGATATATCGAGCTAGGAAATTTTCACTGTTAGAAATTCTTCCACATTCATATGTCAGTTTTGATAAAAAATGATTCAATTTAGTCACCGTGACAAAAGAATAACTCAACTATTTGTCATTATATTTTGGATATTGGTCGGATTTCATATTATTTTTGGCTGTATCGCCCAACTAATTCAGTTTGGAATTTACTGGTTAAATGCATATCAAATTGTTGATATTGCTGAGATTGTTAATATGCAATTTATTTAATGACTCTTACTCAATGGAATGTAAGTTAAACGAATATTATCAAAATAAAAATTATGAATGTCAATTATGTAGATAATTTTTAGGATTTTTACGCTAGAATATCTCCGGTCATAACAACTTATTCTCAGACAATAATTAGCATTGTCGCATTTATTTATCTAAAGTGGTGTTTTAATTCGTATGGCAATCTGAGCCAAAGTGCAAGAAATTTTGAACGACGCTTAAATCGATACCTAATGGCGCATGTAAGTTAGCCCGGTCAATGTTGCACCATATTATGTTGAAAATGAATATGTATAACGTTGAGATTTTATGCGAAGTGATAACAAATGATTTAATTATTGTTAACCTATACGATTTCTGCTTTGTTTGGGACAATAAGAAACAGGAATATGTAGGTAAGATATTCTCTTGATCTTTTAACTTCGATATCTTAAACATCCTGTGCAAAATTAATTATATTTTCGTTGTAATAATTTTTCCATATGTAATGAGTCTGTTAAGAAGACGAATCTGTGTAAATAATTGATTTCTCAAATCCAATTAATACATCAAATCACATATTCGTTTATATTTATAACCAATCTCTGGTTTAAAATGCCGAGATTAGTTACAGCGAGTACGAAATGATTTATTCAAAAACATTTTGAATGAGATTTAATTCCCAAGCTATTTTTTTCTTTGTATAAGTCATAGCATAATGTCTCTTTGCTTATTTACAAACCGAAAAAGTAAAGAGATTCGATATATTTTAAAAACGCTCTTACCAAAAGAATGATGGTATCGAAAGTTTTTTGAAACAATGAAAATCGTCCACGATTTAACGAAAAATAGCATAAATTAACTAGTTTCATAGCTTCAAAGTTAGAAGTTTGAGAGAACTTACTAGAATATTTTAGATAGATGTTCGATCGTTGATGCACCTTTATTAAGGAATGTGGTATATTATATACGCGTAAGCATTATTAATAACAAATTTTCATATTAACTAACAAAAGAAATGGAAAGGCCTGTTTTACCAACATATATCCTGAAAATATGCGCTGAGAAATCCTAAAGGAACGTTCTAAATAGTGAATCCTTCGACCTTACCATTATTTTCATAAACGATAATAATTTTTGCGTCGAATAGGAGGCACATGAATGTTACTTTTAATTTTTGAGAATAGAACTCGGCTAATCGTGCCTGAAGGGACAAAAATACCCCTTTTGCGTTATGTCCTTAAAAGGGCAACTGTAAAATTAGGAATTGTTTTCTGAATAAACCTTGAGCAGTATATTTTCTAATATAAGAAATGAATCCACACTAAAATAAGTTAAATTTTCTACCAAGAAAGCATTTTAAAAAAAAAACTTTCAGGGCATTTTTTACTTTATGTATTCAAATGGACCATGCCTTCAAGTAATTCCCCTGTTTTTCTTAGTGAGAGGATTGGTCAAGGTAGTTTCTGTACATATGCATGTAAAAGAAAAAGGGGTAATTTTAGAAGAACAACACTACTGTATCACCGACTAACAATAAGAAAGAATTAGTCAAAGTTATTAAAGTTACACCTCATGGTTCGAAGCAACTGCACTCAAGTGGTATTCAACTGCACTCGAGTGGTATTTGATCATCATGAGCCAAAAGACATCTGAAATTATGGTAAAATGTGGAAAGACGTTCTATATGTGTAGGCAAAGTTTATACAGCTCACGACTGCTTAGTTTCTTTTTTACTTGAATTGATTTATTCATTTTACTTTATCGATTCAAATGCATTCCGAAAGTTAGTCTAATTTGTCGAATGTTCAATAAAAACATTACTTTATTCATTCTGTTCGAAGATAACTGATATCAAAGTGTAGAATCTTATTCTGTAAGATAAAATTAATAACAATTCTGAAAACTGTCCTTGTTTCAAAAACTTTCAAAGCTCGTAAAACGTGTCCAATTCAGGCGAGTAGGGTCTCAAAATGACGGGCTCATTCGTGTTCGCAAATGCTATTTGTTTAGAAATGGATGAAAATAGCAAAAAACTTAATTAGACAATTATCGATGAAATTGGGCGAAAAAATCGATGAATCGACTCTTTAACGCATGTGTTTGCGTTTACGCATGTCTTAACTTGACACGTACCGAAGTACCATACCAAAGACTTTACAGGCCGTGTATAGTATTTTAACAGAAAAATAAAGCCCGATTTTTCCTATTTATTTTTATATAAGCTTCGATATATAAAGTTTTGAAAACCTGCCTTGCGGGATTGTAAAAGCAATATAAACCACGCCCCTCTTTTCATGCCATTATCTTGCATGTTTGTGTCTAATAAGCATAGAGTGGCATTGCGATTGAATTTTTCGATTTTTAATTTTCTCACTTTCTCATTTTCTTCGATTTCGTCTGAATTCGTTTAAATTTAAAAATTCAGAAAATGGGTGACTATAACCGGGGGCCGCCCGGGAATTATCCCCATTATGGAAATCAGGGAATCGATATGGACTGGAGACAAGGCGGTCCGGTTTTGAAAACACACAATCCACCAGGTCCTCAAGGTCGGGATTTCTTCTTTTATTTTCGATTTTTTGCTGTGTATATCTTACAGAACATTTGAGATTTTTTGTGTGTTACAAATTTTAAAAATAAGCCAATTTTTCAGACCCCGAACACCGCAAGGCGATCACGAAATTGGCAGAATTTGTCGCCAGAAACGGACCAGAGTTTGAAGCGATCACCAAGCAGAAACAGGTACTTTTGAAAAATCGCAAAATAAAAAATTATCGATCTAAAATTAAATTTTAAAATAAAAATGATAAAAAGTTAAAAAATAGAAAAAAAAATTCAGGAAGGCAACCCAAAATTCGCATTTCTCTACTATGGCGGGCCGTTCCACGAGTTCTACGTCAGCTGCGTACAGTGTGAAATCGCGAAGCGTAAGCATTCCTAAAAAAAATGCCGCAAAATTTTGACATTATTGAGAAGATTTTATGTTTTCAATTTTTGATAGTTACATCTATTACATTTATAACGAACGAAAATCATAGGTTTAAAAATTTTATCACTCAAACAAAAAATGTTGTACGTTAATACCGTTTGCTTTCTTTTTCAAAACTGCAAAATAACAATATTCTCCCGAAGACAAATGAATTCAGTGAAAGCAGAGGGTTTCTACGACAAGACTGTTTCCGAACCACCAACCCAGGTACGGTATTCATAAACTAATTATTTAATCTTGCCAATAAACTCATTGAAATCCATTAACATTTTGAACCAAGGGTTAAAGTCTTGAGTTAAAAGTAGTGAGTTGATTTTTCAGGGCGATCCGAAAAAGGCCCAGATCCGCATCCAAGTCGACCAACTCCGAAAACAAATTACCGATTCTGAAAGCAACCTAGCAGCTCAGAGGGAAGCCATTCCCGTCATGAAAGAGGTATTATTTTCAGTTTTTGGAAACAATAATAAAAAAAACGAATTAGAAATATATACGGCAGGTTATTTACGGCTTGGCATGAAACATAATTTATTTTTTTAGACCCAGCTAAAACAGGTCATCCTTGAAGCGGAATCGGAGAAGATCGACAAATTGATGAAGTCGGTGAGTTTGGATGGGGAAAAGCTTTCCGAATTACTGGATGCAATGAACAAAGGCAAATGCTCGAAGGACGCGATTTCGGTGATTTTAAAAAAAAATTTGTTTCCATCTTTCGATTATTTTTATTAAAAAATTTAGAACTGCAAAAAGTGGATTCTGGAAACGTGCACGACGGATCAACTCAGGGAGATTCTGATGATGTACCTTTTGGGGAGGTGATTTTATTTTCTTTTTTTATTATTTTTATATTTTAACACATTTTTCGAATTCCAGAGTCAAGGACCCTCGATCCAGTGAAAATTTCCGTCTGCACATACTCTATCTGGTAAATGATTGGGCGTATCATTGGTGAGTTTTTCTTCTTTCATGTTTTTAATCTATCATTATGAACAATATCACCAATATTTGTGTCCATCATTTGATGTGTTAGATGATCCAGATCATACGAAAACTTGAAATACATTTACGCGATAATTTGAAGAATATTTTTTATCGTAATATTGGCAATTACTATATGACGAGATGACGAAATGACGAGACGCTATAGTTCGAGATAGGAGAAGGAAGGAAAGTAGAGAAAAATAGTGTGGGAAAACGATAGCGTTCTCGTAGTCTCGTCAAATAGCAGTTGGTTAAAAGAATCAATCAAGCATTTTACGTTCACTTTCTCGTATAAAATTTGGAAACGTTTCCAGAAACTTATAGAAAAAGTTTATTTTCAGTAACCGCAAGAAACTCGACTCGATAACCCAAATGTTGTCGAGGTATGTGCCCCAGATGTACGCGTTCTCGTTCGAAACGACCTCGGACAAGTCGATGCAGCAGAAATTGGAGAAGTTGGTCGGCTGCTGGGAAGGCAGCCATTACTTCAATGATCAGTGCTTCAAGGTTGGATTTTGGGAATTTTTTTTTCGGAAACTTGTATTTAAAAAAATCCACAGTAGTCTAGAACTAGAATTTGATTTTCTGTGGAAAATTGAGCTTTGGAAAAAGAAGATGACTGTTTTTAGCAACTTCGAAACACGGCCCAAATCATCACTAATGCAAAATCGACAGAACTGGCGGAATATGCGAAGGTAAAACCTAAAACTTCCGGAAAAAGACATGTTTCAAGAATTTCGAAGAATAATAATGACGCTTTCAGTTTCTTGATTATAAAATAATTGAAAAAATTCGAATTTGACTTTCTTTTTTCAGCTCGCCAACCAAATCGAGGTCCAACTGCAAGCGATGTACGCCGGCTACGAGCAACAGCACAAAAACTACGCGGCTCACGTCGAGAAGAAGATCGCTGATTTGGAGTCGGAACTTAATGAGGGACAACGTAGGGAATTTGATATATTCCCTCCTCCTTTTATGAAATTTAAAAAAAAAAACGAATATTTTACGTTTTTCTATTTAGTGGAACTCATTGATTTTTTTCGATTTTATTAATTTAAAAATTTCAGCCCGCCAACTGCCTCCCCTGGTTCAACCTGGCAGAAGGAGCAGATTCGATCAGCACTCCAAGAATGAGGAGGAACTCCCCAGAGACAGGGAACGAGAGTGGGAAAGATCTAACGAACCACCTGGTAACATCTTGCTTTTTAATTATTTCTTTTTAGATTTTTGTATTTTTTCACCTTTGTTTTATTTGGTTAGTTTTGAAAAACTAATAATATCAAATTTCAGTCAGTCAGGGGCCGGGTCCATCGAATAGCGGCAGCAGTGGAGGGGGATTCGGAAGATTCAGCAAACCGCCGCCCAAAGAAAGTAGGGAATTTTGAAAATTTTTGAAATCTCGATTTTTTTTTGAAAAATGGAATTTTTTCAGCCCTACCTCCAGATGGCGACGACATTGACGGACATCCGTTCGATGAAACTCAACTCATGCCTAAAGTAAAAATAGTGGTTTCTTGTAAAAGCCGTACACTTGTCAAATCTATATGACTGTATACAAGAGATAGGGGGTAAGGAAAGATAGACTATGTGCTGATCTCAAAATGATGAGCAGCATGTGCAGAGTATTTCTAGAAAAAAGTTAGCCTAGCCTACCAAGCTCCTACCCTTATCTCTATCTTGCTAGTGTACGGCTTTTACAAGAAGCCCAACTAATTAATTCTGATTTTATAGTTCGCAAGAGAAAATGGAAAACTATTTGCTAGTTTTTTGAAAACATGTGATTTTGTGAAACATACTGAAATATTCCTTTTTCTTTCACCATTTAAGCAATGAAGATGCGATGACAGTATATCATTATCTAACAATAGTAATAATAATTTCAAATACTAGTCAAAATTTTTGAAACGTAAAAATAGCCGAATTCAGCTCCCCTACTACGACCTACCGGCGGCTATCATGTGCCCTTTGCTGAAAATGGAAACTTTGACGGTAAATTTGATCTTTTGAAACTAAGGGAGCGTTCATACTTTTTGACACCGTGTAAATGTCAAGCGTGTGCAAAAGTTTACATGTAAAATCGGTTGACATTGACACGATGCCAACAAGAATGGACGCGCCTTAAATATATATATATATTTTTTAATTTTCAGTACGATACTTTGAAACCCTCTTCCATGAGGCTGCCTCCTCCCGTGCCCCCGTCCCAGACTCTGATCGTTGCGGTCGATCAATTCTACAGAGGAATAAAGACCCTGGACTATCCGAGAGATGGGTAAGAGGATTTTTTTCGACTTGATTGACTTATCTTTATTTTTTGTCTATCTAAAAATAATGAAATCATACAATGTTTCTTTTCTTTATTTTCTTTCTCTTGAAATTTGAACAATTCACTCATCCAGACTTCTCAAATTTGTAACAAAAATTCGACCCGCCTCCGTCCTGCGAGTGCGACTTTTTTTTGAGAAGTCTGCACTCATCTTTCATTTTTATAGATTTTTTGAATTTTTAATTGTTTTTTTTTTCAGAAACCTCTGGGAGCGAGATTCTCTGGTCGACTTTTTCGATAGAAAAATGCGTCTGAAGCAAATTCTTCAAGAAAAGTTGGCCAATGAAAACAAAACGCTAGAGGACTTGATAACGAACAAGATGAGCGAAAACGACGTAAAGCTGATGCGGGAGGACCAGAGTCAGAGGGCCAAGGAGATTATCAACAGGCATAGGTCGGTTTTTGAAACTTATAAAGGTCAGATGTTGAATTTCAGGAAAGAGAATTCCTACGATCGAGATAGCCGGGATCGAAGTATCACTCCGGAATCAGATCGAGGAAGGGAAAGAGACAGAAATAGAAAAAGGGATGATTCCCGAACGTCCTCTCCGAAGCATCCAGCAAGCAGGTCTAGGTCGCCGGATACGCCGAAACGGTAAACATTTGATTTGCTGCTCTAGAAGTTTCTAGATTTTGAAGGCTTCAGAAATCTCGGATAAACAACATTTCTAAGTTCTGCAATTTTACAGATTGTTGAAATTTTCAGATACAAATACTCGTCCCGTCGCTCTCGTTCTAGAACTAGGTCGAGGTCGCGTTCGCGTTCGAGAACCCGCTCCAGATCGAGAGGATCCACCAGATCCCGAAGTCGATCTCCGAGAAGGAGTGGAAAACGACGTTCCAGAACGAGGAGTCGCAGCGATTCCAGAAGTCCTAAGAGGACGAGAAGGTGGGGTTTTTTTCTTGGAATTTTTGAATTATTGAGATTCTCATCACTCGTGAAACGAAAGGAGCATTGCCTAATTTTTAAGCAAAATTTGAAAATTGTTGAAACTTATCGGGTTTAAGAAAGAAGAAAAAGAATTATCCAGAGTACTACTACACCCTAAAGCTGGACAATAATTATGAAAAATCCTGAAACATGTTTGGAATCTTAGATCTCGCTCCGCCTCGTCGTCTCCCGAAAGACCGATGTTCGGCGATTCTTCTGCAGCGTCGACGTCGAAACGTTCACCCACCCCACCGAGGGCCTCCTTGTAAGTCAAATCGATCTGTTAAAAATTTGAATCTTTTTTTTTAAGATAAAAGATCTCTTTCTAATTGAAAAATTTAGCGGCGCTCCAATTTCGTTCCAACTGAGCGGCCAGCCTACCGTAGCCGAGAACAAAGGCGCTATGCTAATGCAGAAAATGGGTTGGAAGGGCACCGGTCTGGGCGTTAAGGAGTCGGTAAGATTTTTTGCATCTGCTAATTCGAATTCAATATCGAGAAGCTATGAAATTCAAATGATTTGATTGATTTTTGATTTACTACAGAACAAAATTAATTGTTTTATGCAATTTGAAAAATTCGATAAGTTAAAAAAAATTCTGAGTCCATTTTTAATATTTCTTTCAAATGATTGTTTTACCGATTCGGATGATTTTAGCTTAAATCGAATATTTTAAATTTGAGGGTATTTCCGAGCCGATTACCGCGGGTGAGGTTAGAGATAAGACCGATCAGTACAGAGGACTGGGGAATCAACCCGATCAGTTTGAGGCGTATCGGTGATTTTTTTTTATTTAAAAATTTGTTCAAATTTATTTATTTTTTAGAAAGTCCCGAAGCTCTGGTTATCACGAGAGAAACTACTCCAATTACATGTCAAGACACATGGGACAGTAAATCAGGCAGTACTTCCCTAAACATTTTCAAATTAGACTACTTTTCGTGCAAATCTGAGAGAAGTGAGTGAAAAGTACTCGATTCATTTTGAAGTTATTTTCCAAGTCTTTTTCTTCAAGACTTTGCCTTGCTGATTTCACAAAAGTATGGGTAACATGTTTGTCGTTGATTTTGTGTACCATTTTAATTAACATTTTATCGCCGATTATTTCTTCTTTGATTTATTCAAATTTTATCAAAGATCTATTTATTTCTTTTCATAAAGCTGGTGAATAAAATTAAACTTGTAAAAATTAGTATTTTTTTTTGTAATTTGCAAGGTTTGAGACCTTGAAATATCTAGATTTTCTTGATTTTAAGAATTAATTTACGATTTTGTTTTAGGTATTATGAAGAGAATTGGGATCGGTCTGATATTTTTGCTGACGATTTTCAAGTCGTGCTACTCGATCTACGAGGACCAGGTTGGGAAATGGGACTGGTAAGTTTTCTGGCAAAAAAAAACATGTTCTATAAAATAAAAATAGGTTTCAAAAATCTATCAAACCTAAAATATTTCTCTTTTGATAGTGTTCTAGATGATAATAGAAGTATACAAAACATTCAAAAGTTTTCTTTTAAAATTAAACTTACCTTAAACATTTTAAGGCGCCAACAACTGGTGGGCTGTCCGATTTCTGCGACTTTCGAGGGCCAGTCCAAAGCCGCCAGTTCGAATTCCCAAAGACAGCCGCAACTCGTCGTGGTCTCCAAAGAACAAGCCATCGCCGCTCTCAACATGAATACAGGGAAAATCGGTTAGGAAATACTTTATTTTATATCTTTATTAACGTCAAATGACAACTGAATTGTTCGGAAATATTTTATTCTGAAGATAAGATTTTTCGAAACATTCATTTTCATTCTCTCATGTTCATTAACGGAGAACTTTTCCTGTACAATGATTGCAAGTTGTCAGCGGGCGTAGCTAAAGCGCTATACCGTGTCGATTTTAGGTCCATTTTGATCATTTTCGAAATGGACTATTTGGTGCATACCCCTCCCCTTGTTCGTAATCGTGAACGATTCTGTAATAATTGGAACATAGTAGCGCCTCTGCCTTTCTTCGTTATAGAACATGATAGTGTTTTTATTTGCTTTGAAAAAAATGAATAGGGAAGAACATAGATGGATTAGTAAAATTACATATTTGGAAATTTGAAGCATGATTTTTTTTCAAAGGAAACGAATTTTAGCCTGGCGCCGTCTCCAGGAAGCGAATATCACAAATCCGGAGGCGTTCAAGACGATCGTCGATGAAAAATGTATTTTTTAAATTATTATATTTATTCTTAAAACTATTTTTATGTCTTTTCAGACATTTATTCCCTCGTGGATGACGGGAGAATTCTAAGAGTCTGGACCCGTCGCACCGGCACCCTATCTTGGCAGGAAAAGCTCGAGGAAACTCCGCAAAATGGGTATTTTCGTTAAATTTGAAACATAAATAAAACCAATTATAAGTAAAACGGAATAGAAATGATAGAAAATGAAGGTTAATAGATTTCTAATTCTGATAGTGTACTAAATTATGATAAGTTTCAAGGAATATCACCACAAAGTAATTGAAAATTCTATTGTTGATGAGGCCTTTTATTTATACATATAATAAATAAATTAATTAAAAACAAATAAACAAATTTTCAGTCCCACCTCCCTTCTCGCCAACAACGATGAAGTTCTGGTTTTGAGCGGTCAGACTTTGTCGGTTTTCACCAAGAAGGGGGTCTTCAAGCACAAAATGCAAGTCGAAAAGAGGTACTTTTTAATTTTTGATTTTATATCATCATTATTGCATGCAAATACGAGTATTTTTTTTATGGAAAATCTTGATTTATTTGTTCTTTCTTTTTAAACTTTTTATATTACTTTTTTTTTGCAAATCAGCAATTTCAAGTTAACCGTACAATCTAACAATCTTTACAATATCTGTGAAGAAAGTAATCTAATCTAAAAAAAAAACGAACTTAAAATTGATAAAATAAGAAAATGTTTTTTTTTTCTAGTACTTGGGTCCAACTCCACACCCTTCCCACTCAAGACGTCGTTCTTCTCTCGCTCTCCGCCAGCACTCTAACCGTGCAACAGGTCAAAGACGCAGGCAATTTTCTCCTGAAAGGAAGAATCCAACTGAAAGCGGCTAGCGGAGAGAAGTTGGATTTTCGTTTTCGTTTAAATTTTTATTTTTAAGAGAAAAACCGTGAAATTTTATATGTTTTTTTTTCAAGAAAAAGTTGAAATTTAAAAAAAAAAAAAAAAAAAAACTGAAGGTCGAATTTCCAGATGCATTTTAATTGGAGCCCACATGGCCTGTTATCACAGTGACTCCCTGCAAATTGTCGACCTTTCTGGGCAAACCGTCAAAGGACCAAGTGAAGTCGCGACAGGAACGAGCATTAGGTAAAATTCGAATATTTGATATTTTTTGACAATCACATCTAGATGGAATCAAATAGCTGAAATTAGTAAATGATTTCCAACCTTTTGAAACTTATCTAAGAAAATGAAGCTAAATCTTTCAGAGACCTTTTCGCTCTGGAAAATGATCGGATCGGTGTTAGAGGACCGGACTCGGTTTCGGTGTTCGATTTGACGGGGAAGAAGGTAATTTTGATCTGCAAAATTTTGAATATTGATTATTTTCACTTTCAGATTTTCACGATCCAAGAAAAGAACATCGAAGCTGCTGAAGCCGTCAAAAATGCCGTAATTCTGATCACCAAGACTCAAATTGGAGTATACGATGCAAAGGACGGGAAGCAGGTTTTCAAGGTATTTTTAAAATTTTTACTAGAATTTTCTTAAAAATCAATTCAATTATAAATAAATAATGTCATTTTTTAAATGACGGTCTAAATTCAGATGAACATCCCAGCATCAACGTTCGAGAGAGCTTCCGCGACAAGGATTTTCGTGAACCAGTTAAAGGACGAGTACGAAATTCTAGCCGTATTTGCAGACTGCAGGTAAAATTTTCTCATTTTCTGAAAAATAAATAATTTTCTAAATTTCAGGGTTGAACTCTTCGTAGTGAATCCCGGAAGGAATCAGGTTACTTCAGAGTGGTGCAGGGAGGGTTAGTTTGAGAACTTTTTTTATTATTATTACCTTTAAAAGGAATCTCAAAGATATTGAAGGAATGAAAAGTGAATTTATCCTGAATTTTTTAAACATAATTTTTGAATGTTTTAAATCAAGAAATTTTCAGAAGGCCTAGCTCGTCTGGCCCAGGTGGAAATGGTCGATTTACCCCTGTCGGAGAGTCAGCAGCTTATCGAAGACGAGTTTGAAGGGGCTGCTGGTAATTTATACTCATTTTTATTTGACCAACTTTTCCGGAATACCAACTAGGGCTGGGCGAAAATTTGATGTGAATTGGGACACTTGGAAACATTTATCATTTTTCGGATAAAAAATGTTTGTGGATTATTTACAAGCACATGTATCCCTGAAATTATTAAGTGAGGGGCAATTTATAATGAGTCGAATATTGTTGAAACGTATCTTTTAACTTTAGGTAACATCATCAGTTCGCTCATCAAGCGATGCGTTACTCAGCTCGGGCAGCTGAAAAGATGGTTCATCAGGACACTTAGAGAGGTTAGTTTTATTTTAATTTTACTTATTTATTTTTATTATTTCTGTTTCAATTCAGATGTTCACTTTATCGCACTCCATCAAGACCCAAGTCAACTCCTTTGCCACTCTGGCTGAAGTGCTCAGAAACGCCGGAAAATATTCGCAGTAGGTTTTAGAGTTTTTTTTTCCAAAATTTGAAATTCAAAAACAATTACTGATGTCGCGGTTCTTTTTTTCTATTGCGCGTTCAATCATTTTTACGCTTCGTCATTCCGTCGTATTACGTCATTTATACAGGTTTCCAAAAGATCAGTTTTATGAAAGATCGTTGTAATTTGAGCGAGCGCGGTTCTCTGCCCTTGGAGAGAGACTTGTTCAACCTGAGGAAGATGATCGTCGCCTCGTCCCTGGATGGAGTGGTGTACGGACTCGACTCGAATGATGGAGCCGTCATTTGGAAACTCCAACTCTCCAAAGTGGTTCCACCCGGAGCGCTCAAAACTGCACTAGGGAAAGAAAAGGTGATACTTAAGTTCTAGCAATTTTGCTATAGGCTTTATCATTTTCTAGTAAACACACGGTAGAACGTTTTTATACTGATGGCGAGCAGTCTTTTTTGAAAGAGGAGGAGGAGGGAATTGATGAAATAAGTTTTGAACATTTTTAAATGTCAAAAGAACGCGAACTCGCCCATTTGCTCTGCCAACTGCTATTTGACGAGATGACGAAAACGCTATCTTTCCGCGCACTATTTCGCCCTACTTTCCCTCCCTCTTCTATCTCTAACTATAGCATCTCGTCATCTCGTCATATAGTAGTTGCCATTTGGCCACCTTTATTGAATGATTTATCCGATTTTATAAGTTTCATAGGAATAGAAATCGACAATGTTTTAAAAAAAAAAGTTATTGTGTTGACAAATTTCAGATCCCCCTGTTCGTGCAAAGGACCACGGCTCACTACCAACTCAAGGGACAAATGGCAGTGGCCTTCCAAAATGCGGTAATTGTAAATTTTGAATTTTATTCTTTTAATTTTCAAAATTCAGATAAATTCTAACGGAGTTATCGTCCTCTTCGACCCGATCACCGGCGAAATCGTCGAGAAACACCAATTATCCAGGCCAATTAAGAGGTAATTAACTCGAGTTAGTTAGGGTAACTAAATAATTAGTTGGATGATTAACTAGGGGGTAATTATCGAGAATTAATTACAGGGTCGAAATTCTGCCGTTCCTCGGAGCCGACCATGTCCACTCCCTACTGATTTTGGATGATTCGGAGAGGGTAAAATTTTTTAAAAATTCAAACAAAAGTAAAAATTTTGAAAAAAAAATTTAATTAAAATTTAGATTTCCTTCGTCCCTAAACTCCCTGACGAAATTGCGATTTCCGCCTCGCCTATCTTTCTGATGGATGTCGATCCTAAGGGGAATCTTGATGTAAATCTTTAAAAATAATATCCAAAACATCCTTATTTAGTCAAATTTCCCCTTTTTCTTACAATGCTATGCCTTGTTTCAAAACAAAATCGTGAAATGTTTTGAAATAACATCAAAAAATCTTCTTTATTAAAACATACTCTCCCATAAAATTCTTTTATTATTTTTCATGTCTTGTTGCTAAAAAAATCTTTTTAGGGTTACAAAGTGAATTTTATCGAGAAACGCCTGGTCAAACAGTGGCACACCAATTTGGGTCTCGACTCGAACGAAAGGATCGTCATTTCGCAGGGGAAACCCGCACACGGTTGGCCTTTCCTGAAATTTATTTCTTAATTATTCACAAAAAAACTAACAAAAATGGGGGCGTATTAATGCGAAATTTTTTAATGATTTATCATGAAATCACTTGAAACATCAAATCTGTAAATTTTAGAAATTTAATATCTGATTAATCGCAAATATTGATGTTTTCTTACATATGAACTTCATATATGATAGAAATTGAAACTTATCGAAAATCTATAAAATTAGAAATTTAGAAATATTTTGAATTTTATGATGTTAGAAGAAATGCTAACCGCATCGACGCCCTTCTCATATGAGCCTTATATGAGTTTAATTTGAAATTTATTTATTTTTTAATTTCAGAAAAAGTCCACTCGCAAGGGCGTGTGCTAATTGACAGAAATGTCGACTACAAGTACTTGAATCCGAATTTGGTGGGTTTAAAAAACCTTTAAAAAGTATCTTTCTAAAATATTCAAAGAGAAAAATATCTTTCCTTAAATGTTTTTATTTTACTTTTAGAAGAATACCCTTTATTATAAAAATAGCTCTTTTCCAAATTTATTCTTTCTCCATAAATTGTCCATATCCAAAAAATCATAAAAGAAACGACGATTCTTTCAAAAATGACATACTATTCGAAGATGATAAAATTTTGCCAGGTCGCTCTCGCCTCCGTCGACACCATTCATCAGCAAATTTCCCTGTTTTTGGTGGACTCTGTAACCGGCCAATTGGTGCACACGGCAAAATTATTGAAGGCCTCTCCACCAATCCATTTAGTCCACTGCGAGAATTGGCTGGCGGTAAGTTTGATGAGCATCTTTTTTGCAAACATATTTAATGATTTTTTAAAAAGTTTTATAGAACGATTTTTTCCTTTGAAAATTAATTTGAATTTTAGTACGCCTACTGGTCGGACAGGGGAAGAAGGACGGAAATCGGCATCATGGAGCTGTATGAGGGAGAGGAGAAGTCGAATAAGGTTAGTTGAAAAAAAAATCATCAAAAAAATCATTTCAAAATTCGGATCTTATGAAGTATATAAATTAGATTAAAATCCCTCGAGTTCATTTTAAAAATCTGAGGTTATTTTTCAGCAAAAATTCGACTCCCTGGTGCCGACGAAGACACCTCCCTCAGTGGTGGCGCAAAGTTACATCTACGCACAGGGCGTTGACGCGATGGCGGTTAGCGAGACGGGTAAATTGATAGAAAATGGAACTTTCCTCGATATTTTATCTCTCTCTTATCTCCTTATTTTTCATTTATATTTTCGAATTTTGGGCAAATTGATGGTTTTTTTTCCAGAACAAGGCCTTACCAACAAGGCCATTCTCTTCGCGTTGCCGCTCGGTGGAATTCACGAAGTCACGAGGAGGTTCATCGACGCTACAAGGCCCTTGGAATTGACACAGGTGATTTTTTATTTATTTCAAAAAATACAAATTTTTGAGGAAAGTGAACAAATTTTGAACTTTTTAAAGTTTTGGAAAATCATAGAAAGTCTAAAACTCTAGGAATTTTTTAAAAATTAATAGATGAAAGTCAAAAAAATTCGAGAAGATTCATGGTTCTCTTTTTCTAAAAACCTAAAAAAAATTGTAAATTCCCAGGAAATGCGTGAAGAGATGATGATCCCTTACATGCCGGAAATTCCTGTTGCCCCAGAAGACATGGTCAACTATAATCAGACAGTGTATAATATCAGAGGCATCAAGACTGCGTGAGTGTCAATTTTAATTTTAGAATCGAATAGCTAAGTTGAGCCGATAAGGAAAGTCGCAATAACGTCAAAACGTTTCTTTCGACTTTTTGAATAATTCTGAAACTTGTTCGTTTTTATTTGGAATTGGTTAAAGGTTACATCAAGCCAAACGAACAATTATAGATGTCAAAATACTGATCATTTGAAAATTGACGAAACCTAAAGTACAACGTTCCCTATCGTTAAAAATACATTTTGCACTATTAACACATCCCAGTATCACGATTACTTATTGTATTATTGATTGGAGAGAACACGTCGATATTCAAAAATTACGCTATTCGCCTCTCGTTTCTCTTCTACGTGACTCATTATTTCACTCCAAATTCGATTTCTAACTGCTGCTGCATGTATATCAACTTCCTCTCCAATCAGCGATAAAACTTATCATGAATTTGAATTTTAAAAATGTATTCTTATTTTCAGACCAGCCGGTCTTGAGTCTACTTCTTTGATGTTCGCCTACGGAATCGATGTCTTTTTCACTCGCCTCTACCCGTCTGGCACTTTCGACATTCTGAAAGACGACTTCGACCACCTGCTGATCTCCGTCGTTCTTCTGGGTCTCATTCTCGGATCGATTATCTCCAAGCGTATCGCTCGGAGCAACGCGCTAAACGCCGCGTGGGCGTAAATTGCGGGATTTCATATAGGGGAAATTCTCGTGAAACGGGGAAATACATAAAAAAAAGACTGATTTTCATCTAAATTGAATTTCTTTTTACTGATTTTAAATGAGAATGACTTTTTATGAAAAATTTAAGTATTTTTGTTTCATGATATTTTTACACAATGTTCAAATTCCAGTAAGTTTCAGCGGTTTTCAGCAATCGTTTTCCTTTTTTAAAAGTCCCAGTCTTCCATCCATGTCTCCGCGTAATTGATCTGTGAAAATTCCCTTCAAATTATTCAAAAGTTAACCTGAATTTTCTCCCTCTTTTGAAGTAAGAATTTGTGAAAATTCGATTGGATTCTGAGCTTGCCATTCCAAATAACCAAAACATTCTGCGTTTTCTAAAGAAAGCAAGATTTTTAGGGATTTAGTAATTTTTATCATCGCCAGGGATATTACGAACTCAACTTGCTTGAGAGGTTCGAGTGAAGTTCGAGTCGAACTTTTGTCGAGCTTCGTACATCTCTGATTATCGCTTTATGAAAATAGATTTATCGATATTTCACGAGTCATCGAAATTTTGTGAGTTATTGTTGTTGGGAAATTAGCTAATTTTTTCCCCGTCAAAAACCAGGGTTGTGTGCTAACTTTATTCTTATTTCATTATGATTTTTTCTTCTTTTTATTGGTTGCAAAATTTCTACCGTATAATGTCCCTTTACTTATAAGGTACTGCTCAAAGATAGATATTTTTCCAAACGATTTTTTCTCCTTTTTATTTTTCTTGGGCTTTTGAAAGTAAT